>WSFP011504121.1:0-13607 GCA_009831015.1 Picea engelmannii | reverse complement strand
TTCTGGAAGATTCCTCCTCTAGAATGTTCTTAGGTGATGGTAGCACTATATAAAGGGGTTCAAGCAATGTAATGAAATATGAAGGAGAAATATTGTATTTGGAGCTGAAGCTCATTAGGAGGTTGCCCCCTCGAAGAGGCAAGTGAACAAGAGAGGATCCCTTCCATAATAGGATCCATTGTATGGTGTTTCCCTACCTCAAGGGTTTGATATAATAAAGTGGTGTTTTTCTATATTGTTCTTCTATATCTGTTGTGGTGCTTTTGTATTCAGTCTTTGGTTCTTAACATAAAGAAAGCCCGATAACACAAAGGTTTGGGTAATGAAACAAATTTTTCTTTATGTAAAGATGAATCATTATTTTCTTGTCATTGTTGATAATAATTACAAATGGATAAACTCCAAAGTGGTCCCCTTATGGTGAAAACCCTCACAAGAAGACGCTTTGTGGATTGAGTTATCCTAGAAGTATGGTTAGAGAACGCATGATTATTTGTGGAATAATGAGATGAAGGTCAGTGAATTTTTTAGTGAAACTATCTTATATGGATAGTTATTGTCATGCCATTTTCGGTGGTATGTGGAACGTCACATAACTCCTCACGGTTGAAGAGTTATGGCCATGAGAAGTTGGAGAACCAAGGTTTGGGTAATGGACCCAAGTTTGTTTGATGGATATTGGTATGATTTTTTATATATTTTTCAGGTAATAATATTTTATATGGATAGTACATGTCATTCCATTTGTTTTGTTATGTGGAACGTCACATAACTCCTCACGGTTTGAGAGTTATGGTCTTACGAAGTTTGAGGACCCTCATATGTCATCTAGAAGCCCCAAAAGGTCAAAGTAGTCAAAGTGGTTTAAGAAATTTTAGAAGGTAAATAATTAATTGAAGTGATGAGTGTACTATAATTCAAATTGAATACAAAATAAATTCAATGATTAAATTAGAAGTGGGTTAACCCTAAAATAAGGAAACTGGGCAAAGTGACTTAGAAGATGTTTTTAAGGAAGCTACTTGGAGAGTATAAATAAGAGGAAACACTCTCTCATTTGAGATAAAAATTAAGAATATTGAATATATATAGGTGTAGAAGGTAACCAAAGGATATCTAAGCCTAATTTCAGAAGGAAGGTTAAGAAAAGAAGGCCGAAATTCAAGGGAGGATAAATTCTTTTGATGATGTTTTTTAAGGTATGTTATTTACAGGTCATCTCACCATTTTCGCAATAAATTTTTTTCTAGAATGATTCAGATTTTGAAATTGCTATGAAAATGAGGAAACATATCCAAGTATCTGTGGTAGAAAATTCATCTTGTGAGTTGTTTTATTTTTGGAGTTACACTCTGTGGAAAATAGGGTTTGCGGCTAGTCCTGAAACTAGTCTAAACAGGTGTTTCGGGTAAAAATGTCATAACTTCTACATAACAGATAAAAATTTAGTAATAATAATTTTTTTGGTTAGATTACAGTCTGTAGTATGTTGTGTAACAATTTCATATCGATTCAACAAATATTCCGTGTGGGGCACGCTCTACAAGGTCGCTCTCTAGAATAATCCAAAATTCAGCAAGGTATGTTATTTTTTCTATAACTCCTTTTATGAGAGGTTCCAAGTAGTGAAACCTGGAGGAATTGCATAAAAGACACTGAAGAACATTGTATATCAGTTTTAGATATTTATTCATTACAGGTACAAAGTTATGATTATTTCAAGTTAGGGTTGTTGACTAATCCAAAACTAGTCATGTGAGACTAAAGAAAAGTTTGATGAAAATGATAGTCTCCTGTTGTTAAAGTTAAGGAAGGTTTGTAGGTATGTGATCATATACACCAGGTCTATTATAGAATTACAAATCATATTTGGATGATGAAATTGATGAGGGCTTTTGTTAAGGTACATGTTGGGTACATGGTTGAGTCAAGTAGTTGATGAGTTGGCACATACATGAGGTGTATAGTTGATCATGTTGGTACATATTGATGAGTCATAGTTTATGAGTAGTTGACACATGATTGGTACATGGTTGGATGCACTTGTTTATGGTATAGGTTGATTACAGGTTGTTTGGTATAGGTTGGTGTATGGTTGATGCACTTTTTTATGGTACAGGTTGATTACAGGTTGTTTGGTACAGGTTGGTGCATGGTTGTTGCACTTTTTTTTGGTATAGTTTGATTACAGGTTGAGGTACAGGTTGATGCATGGTTGATGCATGATTCATGCTTATTGGTACAAGTTTAAAACGGTATATCTCACAGTGATAGTGTGACAGTGGTTCCATCATTCTATTTCTACTTTAGGGTGGTTGGACGGGGCAAGGATAGGTGGTTGTAGCCACCTTCCGATTGTAGTCGAAGAACATAGGGGGTTGTAGCCTCCTTCTAGTTGTAGCCAGAGAATTGGGAAGTTGGAGCTTCCCTCAAGTTGTAGCCTGAGAAACTAGGAGGTTGAAGCCTCCTTCTAGTTACAGTTGGAAAACAAAGGAAGTTGGTGCTTCCAATGAATGTAATTCTTCAACACATATAGGAAAAAGAATTCTGTGGTTTTCTCTTTCTTTGTGTTTCCATGTAAAAACATTGGTTTACTGTGTATGTGTTTGATTTGTCATTGTTTATTTACTCTGCAACTACTCGATAATAATGATACATTGATATAACACTTGCATATTGTGGTTAAAAAAGATTGAATTTCTCTATTACTGATACACCCCACCCCCCTCAGTAATCCAACAATTGGTATTAGAGCAGGTTCCTTCAGGAAATAGTTTAACCACTGGAAGAAGATCATGGATTATTCTGAGAATGGAGTACCAATTTTTAATGGTCAGAATGGTTTTAAGTATGAGATGTGGAGCATAAGGACGAAAGTATTTTTATAGGCACAACGACATTATATTTGGCTATCATTTGTTATAGGATATGATAGTTCAAAAAGGGCAAAGACTGCAGCCAAGAAGGAATTGAAGAAGAATAAAAAAATAGCAATGGATTTCATCTGGGAAGGATTACCTAATCCGGTAAGATAAAAGGTTGGTAAATTTTCATCAGCAAAAAAACTTTGGGATAAGTTACATGACATATATTCTTCACCCATTGCAGATTCAGAAAATTCCAAAGAAGATGCAGGTACAAAACAAGAAGAAATATGCTCATCATGTCAGACAGATTCAAAAGAGGAAGAGTATGAAGAAACAAAGGTTGATCATAGAGAACAATTGATCAATGCAATTGAATATCTAAATAAAGAAAGAGAAGAAAACAAATCATCCAAGAAAGAATTGATGAAACAAAAGGAAAGTGTTCAAGGTTCTGAAAAATTTCATCATGTCATCAAGAATTTAAGAACTCAGCTAGAAGAGGCCAGAAGAATTGAAGAAACTCTAGAATATCAAAAGAAATGTTTAGAAGAAAACATAAAAACACAAAAGGAAGAAGCAGAAAAGAGGGAAAAGATATTGATGGATCATCTCAAGGAAAGAACCAATGACTTAAACCAACTCGAGGAATATTTTGGTCAAAAAGAGAGAAGACTCGAAGAAGAAAAAATTACATTGAAAATCCAACTTGAAGAAACAAAGAGAACATAAGAGGTCATGAAGTCTCAGATAATGAAGAAAGAAGAAGAGGTTGAGAAGATTGAAGAAGAAGTTGTCACACTAAGATTCAAATTCGTCAAGCTCAACAAGAATGTTGAAGAGACAGAAACATCCACATCAGTTATAGAGAATGAAGAGAAGCACTCAAGGTTGCTAGAAAATAAGAATGAACACAATAGAAAGAGTTATGCAGAAGTACTCAAAGGAAGGAATCATGGTTAACCAAAATATAAGAAAATTATTGAAGATACATCTTCAAGAAGACCATCCATGTTCAAGCCACAAAGAAGATTCAATCATCATCATGATTAGTCAAGGCAGAAATTCAGAAGGACTACACCAAAAAGAAGATCATTCACTCCCAGGTATGCAAATTTATTTTATGGTCATTGTTTTTATTGTACTAATTTTGGACATAAGGTTGCAGATTGTAGGGATTATAAAATAAATGTTCAAGCAAGAATTGCCTATGTGGTCGTACATAACATTGAGTGTTACAAATGTCATAACTATGGACACATAGCTAGTGATTGTAGAAGCATGATCGATACTTCCATGAAAGAGAACACTGATATCATATATAAGAAAGTATGGATAAGAAAATAGGAAGAATAGGTGAACAAAGACCAGGTACCAGAGATTGCAAGATTGGCAATAAAACGAGATGAAGAAAATTCTACAGAGAAAAAGAAAGATGTCAGATACATAAAGGTTTGGAAAATAACTAAAAGAAAGGAAGGGTAGGTAAATAAGGAACAAGTTCAAGAGATTGTACTTTTAGGCATTGTAGTGAAATATGAATCCACAAACAGAAAGAAAGAATTTAGAGCTCAGAGAGATAATGAATCTACCAATTAATATGATGATGAATACACATCAGAGGAGGAATTGTTCCGAGCCATTCGGCTTAGAGACTCCCATGTAATATGAATATTAGACAGGGGGATTCTATGTGATAGTTGTGACAGACCAAGGAACCATCCTTCAAGCAACTTGTAGAGTTTGAGAAGACAGATTTAGAGCAGTCAGTTAGCAGAAGTACAATTTGATAGATTAATCAAGAAAACATGATAGTATAGTGATAAATGGGTCAACATTATCGACATGTGTGCAAGTAGAGTCTTGGACAGTATGGATAGAGATGGATTCATAATAACACTTAGCATGTTTGGAAATATATATGATAGTGGACGAGAGCATGGATTCGTAGATTGGTTCATAGAGTTGTTCAGAGACAAAGGAACATTATCATAATGGATGATAATTACACAGGAAATGGCTCGAACAATGCTAATGGATTCCAAATTGACAGATATATGTTGGACATAGGTAGTGCATACAATAGTTTACATTCAAAATAGAGTAATTCTCATAAACAACACTGACAAAACTTCCTACGAGATATGGAAAGGAATACTAAAAAATGTGAAGCACTTCAGAGTTTTTGGAAGAAAATGCTACATCAAAAGAGAAGATGGAAGAATGAGAAAGTTTGACTCTCATGTGGAAAAAGGAGTACTTGTTGGTTACTCAAGTACAAGGAAAGAATATAAGCATTACAATCTGAGATTGAACAAAGTTGTGGAAAGCATCAATGTAACAATTGATGAAACACGAAGACCAAAATCAAAGGAAGAAGAAAATGAATCAATGGAACAACCTTTTGAAGAAGAAGTAGAAGAGGAAAATGAAGTAGAAGAGGAATATGAAGAGAATCCGACAGAAAAAGAAGATAAATTTCAACAAGTGTCTCCAAAGACACCTAGAAGACTAGTAGAGAAGAATCATCCTTCAGACCAAATTATCGGAAACAAAGATGCAGAAGTTGAGACTAGAAGAAGAATCTGTTCACTAGAACAAACACACCTAGAACTCTTACCTACAATTGAACCAAACCGTTTTGAAGAAGCCATCAAGGATGAATTTTGGAATAAGGCCATGGATGAAGAATTGGATCAAACAGAGAAAAATGACACTTGGGAATTGGTTCCAAGACCAAAGAATAAGAATGTCATCGACACAAAATGGGTTTTCAAGAATAAATTGAATGAAGATGGGAAGGTTACATGGAATAAAGCTAGATTGGTATGTAAAGGATATGCACGTATTGAAGGAATCGACTTTGAAGAGACATTTTCTCCAGTTGCTAGAATGGAAGCAATCCGTTTGATTTTAGCTTATGCATGCTCCAAAAATATTAAAGTGTATCAAAGGGAAGTAAAATCACCTTTTCTGAATGGGGAACTTGAAGAAGAAGTCTACATTGAAAAACCAGAAGGATTTCAGTTGTCAGAGAACGCAGATTATGTGTGTAAATTAAAGAAGGCCTTTTATGGTCTAAAATAGGCTCCTAGAGCATGGTACTCTAGACTAGATAAATATCTATAGCAGGCAGGGTTCAGAAAAGGA
Source organism: Picea engelmannii (assembly GCA_009831015.1). Lineage (NCBI taxonomy): Eukaryota > Viridiplantae > Streptophyta > Pinopsida > Pinales > Pinaceae > Picea > Picea engelmannii. Next base: position 7,593 of record WSFP011504121.1, on the reverse strand, counting down.
AGTGCAGACAACAACCTCTACATCAAGGTAAGTCAAGGTAATATTTTATTAATTCAAGTTTATGTTGATGATATTATTTTTGATAGTGATGATGACAGGTTAAGCCATAAATTTGCAAAGGATATGCAGAATGAGTTTGAAATGTCATTACTTGGAGAACTATCCTTCTTTCTGGGACTTTTGATACGTCAAAGAAACCAAGGAAATTTTATTTCTCAAACCAAGTATATCATAGAAATGCTAAAGAGGTCCGGAATGGAAGATTACAAACCAGTTATCACTCCCATGCAAACCAGTTGCAAGTTGAACAAAGATGATTATTCAAAGTCTACAGATCAAAGAAAATATAGGTCAATGATTGGAAGCCTACTATATGTGACAACATCTAGACCAGGTGTAATGTAGGCAGTTGGACAGGTGGCACAATTTCAAGCAACACCAAAGGAATCACATGTATTAGCAGTGAAGAGAATTTTTAGATATCTCAAACGAACATAAGAGTTTGGATTATGGTATCCAAAAGGAAAGGATATATCTGTTGTTGTGGAAAAACACCCTACGGACTAGCAAATAGAGTTCAGACTTTGCATGCAGATATGACCGAATAGAAATTACTTTCTACCTTCATCCCTAGATATAAATCCCCTTTTCTTAGTAAATGCATGGAAAGATCAACCTACCTCGTTACCGGTGTTTGATGTCGATCCTCTGTTGTGCTTGATTACTTGTTTGCAATACTCCTTCCAAAGATGACCTGCATTCAAGATGAGTAACAACTATGCATGCATACTACTTATATACTAATGGGTTAGAAATCAAACATAAACTAATCAAACCATAAAAAGTTCATGAATTGGGATGGGAAAAGCATTTTCTTTATTACTTTTGAATGAGTCAACTTACAAAAGTTGAGACCGACCACCGCTCCTTGAACCTGATCCTGGGCTTCTCTTCTTCTGTCCTCCAACTGCTTTGCCTTGAATCTCCTTTGGCATAAGGAAATGCTAAAGGGTTGGGAAAATGGGAATATGTAAATGGGCAAAGTTTCTTTGCTATACTTTTCCTCTTCCAAATGGTACCCCTACCCCTTCTTTTATAAGATAGAAGGAGCTGGGTATTTGGACAAATCCTCTGCCATGCATGGTCAGGAGTTTCAGTTAACTAACCCATAGCTTTTTGTTCCATCGGAAACTTTCCTTTTACATTCTTTTGTCGGTCCACGCGGGCTATTTTGGGTCAGCCAGCGTGTACACGCATACAGTAATGGATTAGGCCGCGTGGGTCTTTATTCAAGAGGATTTTCAAAGAGTTGTTCAGTAGTGTTTTGGAAAAGAAGGGATATGAGTTGGCCTGATGCCAAGTAAGCATGTGTGGTGCAATTTAGGGTTATAAAAGATGCCCCCTAATGTGTGAGGTCAAAAGAGCATCTGATGGCCTAAATACATTACCAATCTTTACTGATGTGCTGAACGATTGAGCCCAAGGATCAGGAACTGGGAGGTGCCATCTGCTCGGGATAAAATAGAACCATGGCTACCAATAAAATACACTGTAGATCCATGTCAAATAACTATAAAGAGTAGCCGCAAACAATACACCGTGGAGCTACATCTCAAAATCAGAAAAATATACATATAGAGTATCCATCTTCCATAAGTTGATTCGACCTGATGGCTGGAGATGAGATCTTCAGAGCTCGAGAAACAACTTCAAAATCTTCAAAACTTGGGTAGGTGTGTAATATGAGTGTACGACTACACTACCCAGAGGTATTTGACGGCTTGTCGGTCATGGACTTGATAATATTGATGATCGGACTGAAGGCTTCAGTGATTTCGAACAAAGACTTGATTGGATGTTCAAGATGGTCGGGTATGCAGACAAGAGACATATTGTAGAGGGGTTGACTCAGGCTTAGTGACAAACTTCCCTTGGACAATAGCACGACAAATGATGAGACTCAGGAAGCATGTATGTTAATCATAAGTCTACGAAGCAGGAGGCAACGCAAACTCTCCATATGTCTGGAAGGATAACCAAACGGTGGAGGACACAACTCTATATAGCAATAAAAGATTCCTAAGGTCATACTACATCCCATAGTATGATGAACAAATGAACATATGTGCTTTATCCAAGGGCGACTCATTATGCTGCCAATAAAGAATATACTTTTCCCTTCCTCTTTTTGGGGTATATTTGATTTTTTTGTTCTTTTCAATAATTGTGGAAAAAGAATAAAGTAATATTACATTACAATGGAGGAACGAGTAGTGAAAACATACAAGTTCAAGGCACTAGGACAAGACTAATGTTCTAGTAAAACGATACTCGGGAAAAATTCTCCGACGACCAAAGGTGTTAAGACGAAGAAGCAAAATGTCACAAGGTTGGTTTATAAGGTATGCAAATGCGGTTAATAAAGCACACAATGGTAACATCCTTCGATGTAAGTTTAACGAGCCCAGAGAAGGTAAGCTCGGTGGTTTTTCATATTTAGAGATTCTAAAAAAAACATAAAAGGAGACTCCATTGGGGTACCTTTTTCGAAGATAGTCTAGTCAGTTCGAAAAAGGGTAAACTAGCACCGATTAGACATCGATTCAAAACCATTTTAACGAGTGTGACAAGAACAAGATCACTTAGCCATTTTTTCATTTTTAAGGAGTCTAAAAAAATCTTAACTATGGACTTCGTCGGGAAGATTCTTCTAGACCAATTTAACGAGTGTGAAAGAATAAGGTCACTCGATGATCTTTTCAATTTTAGGGAGTCTGAAAAGAGCTTAACTATGGACTCCGTGGGGGTTTCTTTTTCGTAAGTTTAGTCCCTCAGGCCCGAAAAAGAGATAAAATTATACCCAAGAGTACTCTTCTAAAGAACAGAAGTTCCATAGAGTATACCTTTGTTTGTACAGTTGACCATCCGGACCGAAAAAGGGGTAAACTACCGCCGGACATACGTGACTTCAAATTTCAGTTTAACTAGTGTGAAAGGCCACAAGATCGCTTGACAATCTTTTCATGTTTAGAGGGTCTGAAAAGGGTTTAAAAGAAGACCCGTTTAAGGAATGTTCTTTTGGACCAATTGAACGAGTGTGAAGAAACAAGGTCACTCGACAATCTTTTCATCTTTAAGGAGTCTGAAAAGGGATTAAAGAAGACTCCATAATGGTTACTTTTCTCAGTTAATCTGGATGAGATCGAAAAGCATAAATGCAGTCTCGCCAGATGTTGCTTTCGGATCTCAAAGCAAGCTTGAAAAACAACAAAGTTAGCTCCTGATAGACTCTTTGTGGATCGATGCCTGGCATCTCCTCGGGGGAGTTGTATGCTCCGATGAAAACATTGTCTATGACGCCAGGGGTTCTGAAGATACTGATAGGTATCGTTTCAACAATGGTTTCCATATTACCCTCAGCATAGATCTTGTGTGTAGCTAAGGGATTAGTATGAGAAGACCTATCTCCAGTCATAGTCACGGTGAATTATCCTGCTTCAATTCGGCTTAACTCAGGGAGGAAATATGATCTATGATGAATATCTTCCCAAGGTTTGTCTGGACTAGTCATTACTTTGATTACTGCTTCGTCAGAGGGAAAGACTAAGTCTAACGAATCGGTATTAGCAAGAGAACCATGAGCCCAAATAGGCTCTAGAAGTGGATCTAACTCTTGTGTAGGAGTTGGATCAGTGTTAGCTGAAGCTTGCTGGACTAAAGAGTACGCTACTTCAACGGAGAACAAGGGCATGGACATACCCAGGTGCCTTGCCTCATCCATCATGGCTGATGGGGAAGGAAGTATCCACGGATCATCAAAGTAAGTCATGCAGAATGAAGAAACTTGAAAAATCTCAACCTTATGGTGATTGGATATAAACTTGATATCACCTTGAGGGGGTGGGTAATCGAAGGTCCCCATCAAAGATGGGCACAAACCAACCCCTACGTTGATGAAACCGGGTTGAGGATTATCAATCATCAGGACCGTGGATGCCCCCAATGCAGGGTCAGGTCTAGAGAAAGACAATTGATCGATGGTCACTATCCGGCCCTCATGTGGAAACAACAAGACCCTAAAAACTGTAGCAACCACAACTTTCATGGCATAAGTCCAACTCCTTCCTAACAAGAGGTTATAGTTGAGGGAAGCATCGACTACCTCTACTTCGACACACATGGTCTTCCCTCCTAACTGCACAGGGAAAGAAGAAATGATACCATGTGGTCGGAATGAACGATCGTCGAAAGTGGTGAGGAGAGTAGGTGATGGAGACAAAACGGGTTGGCCAATGGCCTTCCAACATGCCAACGAAATAACGCATGTCGAGGTGCCCTCATCAACCACCGTGTGAAAGATATTTCGAGTAAAAGTTTTCATGGGATAATCCACTGCTATCTGAAATGCTACGTGGTAAGGAAGATGAGGTTTTAAGTTGGTTGTATCTAACATGATGGTACCCGGATTACAAGTCTCAGTAAAGCCCAAAGCGGTTAACAAGGCTTTCCTCTGAGCAGGGCAGCTTCGGAGGACCTCCAAAGCAGATATTGTACAAGGGGTTTGTGATAAATCTTCCACCACAGAGTAGTTATGGACGACCCTTGCATTTGGGTTATGAGAATCTTTTTTAAATGCACCTTTTGGAATGTGTGTCATTATTTCTCCCAATGTCTTCTCAATATGTAGAGGAAGAGATGGGAGATAAACTTCTTGACCCTTCTCAGAAGTGCTCGGCTTACTATAATCATGCACTCTAGTCGATATGAAAGCATCACCCCTAACCATATATACATTCATAGATGAGGGATTGTTCGGAGGAGGGCAGGTTTCTTGGCTGCCTCCTTCCGTGCTTACAGAGGCTTGAGTTAGATTTTGCCCATGTTGAAAGGGATTAGTCAAAACTGCTTGTTGTTGTTGTGTGACAAACTTTTGGGCCTCTGCAAGTTGAGGACATAGATGGGTCAGGTGGTCTTCCATGCATAAGTTGCATGGATACCTCACCTTTCGTTTTTTAGTGTTGTCCTCACCAACATTATCGTTGGGTTTTTTATCCCCCTTACCCTTCTTTCATTGTTTTTTCTTCCCTTTAGGCTGTTGGGTGGCCTTTGGGTTAGTCGATTTCACAATGTGTACTTCCGACGTTTTGGTAGGGGGAGAAGCCAAATCAATAGTTTGGCTGGCTGCTATGTGTTGTATGGATAACTACTGCAACTACTTTGTCAATTGCTCAGCGGGCTTGGTTTGTGCTGAACCGACAATACCATTAGCATGTGGTCCAACTCTCTGTCTAGTTTTATCCAGTATTGAACGTGCTGCATCTGGAAAGATGTTGTATAATAAACCAGACTGAGAATAGATGAGCTCAAACTGTTGAGCCCTCATGATGGCGTCTCCTTCAGAGAAAAATTTGTATGTCGCGACGTCTTTGGATAACTACGGGACCAAAGAATTAAGGAACCACTCAAGCAGGAATGTTGGTGGGACTGGTACTTTGATTAAACTCTTCTGGAATCTCCATTCTTGGATGTGATCAGAGATATGGTCTATTGTTGTCTGTTAGAAATTGGCGAGCAGCTCTGTGCCAGCATTGTATCTCATAGGTAACTAGAAATGGTTCAGGAAAGCCATCGCCAGTTCACCAAAAGAAGAGTATCTTGAGAAATCGAGCTCAATGTACCATTTCACGGCACTCCCAATGAGAGTACGTTGAAACAATCACAACTATACAGAGTCATCTTTCAATGAGTTATATGAGCACCAAAGATGGAAGGTAGTCACATGATCTCATGGATCTTCATTAGGCTTGGCTTCGAACTTTGGAATGTCCGAAGGAAACTTCGTCGGCATAGGAGGCCAACACGGATCGTGACAAATAGGGTCATTCAAAAACCTTGTCAAATATGGCAAATGTAAAGTCGACAGGAACGGTAGTTTGGGTTGTTGTTGATAACCTGGGAAAAAGGGACCTGAAGCTTGACTGGCACCAGGTTGCCAGGAAAATTTTGGCTGTTGGCCCAAATTCTGATAGAAACCATGGCCCTGGCTAGCGTAAGGATTTTTCATATGTGGATACATCATCGTCTAATTTCCCAAATAGAACATAGATGGTTGGGCATGCATTGTATTCGAAGGAATTTGGGAAGGATTACCCCATGCCAGTCCCGTGGGGATAGGCATAGTAGTTTGTCCAGGGTTCCATTGATTGTGGAAAGAATTACCCCAGATCGACATTCCGGAGGAGGGAATGGATCCTTGCCCTGAATTCCAAGATCCTGCTAGGTTTTCCCCCTGTACAGGAATAGTACCCTGCACAGGAGTAGATTGTCCAAAAATGGGGTTTCCCCCAGTCAGGAAAGCGGCTGATGAGAAGGTGTTGTTACCAAACGTTCCATTCCAAGAAAATAGTGTCGAACCTACCGACATACTATGCGAAGGTGGTCCTTGACTCCCCACCCCAAATAAACTATTGTGTGTAGGTTTCCCGGCGGATTACTGATGCGAGCATCTGAGTGAAGGGGACGAAGGAGGGATATGACCTCTTTCGTAAGGAAAAACGTTAAAAGGGACAGGATCGCCCCCCATGTGACCTTGCAGAGGAGCGCTAGAGCTCCCTGCCCCCATACCCAAATTCTATAAAGTGGAGTAGGAAAGTACAGGACTTGTACCCAAACTAGGCATACCGTATGAGAACGGAAGGCCTATCACACTAGGTGTGAAAGAGGTTGTGGCCATTGCCAAAGATGGGTTCGGACCACTGTGTGAAGTAGTTGTGGTCGATACCATGGTGGCTTAGAGTGACGAAGGTGGGTTAGGAGATGAAATCTCTCCTGTGGTGACAACCATGGTGGGAATTAAAGAATTCTCAGAAGGAGTAACAACATTTGTTTCCATTGTTGTGTGAGACACTGTTTGGCGCTCGTAAAATTGAATTGGTACAATTAAAGGTGCCAAGAAATCAGTGGTTGGGGTTTCAACCGAGCCAAGAGCAGTTGCTTCAAGGTCCAAAATGGTTGATTCCTCTAGGGGTTGTTCAGGCACAATGGTTTGTAACCCAGTCGCTTCAAAAGACCCTTGTTGGTCTAGCTTCCGCCTTAATGGTGGCGGGGGTGGCTCCATTGTAACCGACGACAAGCCAAGAAGCCTTTGTGACCAGTGGAGCTCGGGATCCTCCACTGTGTGAGAATAACCAAGACACTCCAAGGTAGTCTAAATGCTCAAAAGTAACACCCACTACAAAAGAATCCCTAGAAGATAAGACAAGCAAACACTAAATTAATTGGAAGAATAGTTACAACAACCAACACTAGAGAAACTTACCGGTGCAAGTGCAACTCAAACATGGAAGCACCCTCTGGGTATACTCTGCAAAGTGTGGCCCAATTTCTGTCCTAGGTACCATGGTATACCCCCGCATTCACCTGTGTATGTCCCTAACAAAGATTGGCAACTAGGTTTTCAGCACGCAAACAGTCACCAGGCGGGTACAGTCAAAAGTCGGGTAGACCACAATAAGCAGGGTATCGAGCCCAAAAACTATCAAGGGTATCGAGAGAAAATGGTCCGGAAGACAACTGAGGACCTCGAACATATTC
>ML887651.1:13707-24288 GCA_009831015.1 Picea engelmannii | reverse complement strand
ATACAATCAACCAACTGAATCATTCAATAAACTGAAATCAAAGTAAGATAGAAGAGGATGAATAAGAAAAAGGTTTGATTTCCATTATCTAAAGAGTCTTGAGTCTGGTCCATACAATAGGAGGTCAATCTGTTACATAGACAATATCAAAAATATGAGTCTCTCTCACACCATTCGAACCTCTCCTCAATCTCAAATTGCCCTTTTTATAGCCTAGACTAATATTGACAACATTACAAATCGAATTTCATCCTCCTTATAGGATTCCTATGCCTAGGATGGCATGGCTACAGGTGTGCAAATAGAAAGAAAACATAATGCTATCTAGGCTAATGTTGGCAACGTTTGTAACATGCTCTTAAAAATAGATGATGTTTCTATTTGAGCGCATTTCCTTTAGACATGTGGCCTCCCAGCTCATAATTGATCCTCATACAACTGGCATGCATCCATCTTAACACCTGGCAGTGGTTTCTCCCTACAAAAACTCCAAAACATGAGTTCGCAGCGCCAATTTGCAGTGCCTGTCTGTATCAGCCAATTCGCAGTGCCAGGCACTGCAAACTTTCCTATAGTGGCTCGTTTGATTTAATAAAGTCTTAAAGCATCTCAAAAACTATCTCAAGTGCCCCAAAATGTTGTAACAACTTATAATCTCGGTACATGACTAGAAGAAAACATCCCAGTAGTTAATCATGGTTTACAAAGCATAACCATCTTCAAAAAATGCAAAATGCATAAAACAAGAACTTGACAAAAACTGATATTGGTTAAGGAGGTTCAACATCTTCATTTTTTAACTCAGGAGCTTCTCCTGGTAGCAACCTTAGCCAACATGTCCAGATTTATCTTGGCCAACTCTTCTTTAAAAGGTTGTAGTTTTGTCTTTAACTTTATGATCTGAGCTTGATGAGATATGTTTTGTCTGTAGAGATTTATGAGCTGCCTGTGGAGGGGCAGAAATCTTTTGGCTATAAATCTGGCTTTGTCAATAGTTTCATGGTACATGCCCATCATCCCCTTAAGCTCCTTCTTATAGCCAATGTCTTCACTCTTCATTTTATCAACCTCGGCCCTTGCTTCTTTAAGTTGTCTTTTGAGCCTCTTGAAGGTGGGATTGTTTTCCTCTTGAGGAGTAATGATATCAACAATTTCAATGGGTTGCTCAAGAACTTTGGATTTACCTTTCCTCTGGGCTGAAATCTCTATTGCATCATTCTTCACAGGAACATTTTGCTTGGTTGTTGCTCTAGTGAAAGGCCTCCTAGGCTTAACCTTGTCTACAACAATGGGTGAAGGAAACATGAGCTTTCTTCCTCTGAGACCTGTGGATTTACTTGAAGGAACCTCCATACGAGTGGGATCTGCCATGGGTGAAGCTTCCTTGTGTGAAGGCCCTCCTGCTTATGTTTCATTTGTTGCTTTGTCATCTATATCAGTCATAGCACCTCTTTTCTTCTTGCTAACCTTTGAACACATAGTGCTTTCAACAGGAGTAGGACTTTGGAGCTTGGACTGTGGAGTGGGAGCAACATTAAGCTGAAAGTGTGATGCAGTGAGGAATGTTTCCCAATCAATGTTTGTCTTTATCAACTCTTCCATCACCATAGACTTATGTTGTGATAACCACAACTTACCATTTTTCCTGTATGTGTATACTTCTATGTCCAAGATTTGTTTTGTTGCTCCTAGGTCCTTCCTCTGAAACATCCTGGTCAACTGAACCTTTAACTTGTTGATCTTGACCATGCTTTGTCTTGCAACAAGCATATCATCAACATATAACACCAAGATAATGAAATGTCAGTAAAATTTTTGAAGTAAACACAACGATCATACTCACTTCTAGTAAAGTTTTGGCTCACCATGAAGGAATCAAACATCTTGAACCATTGCATGGTTACCTTCAGGCCATACAATGATTCCCTGAGTTTGCAAATAAATCTCCCTTTGCGATCATGAACAACATCTGATTGTTCCATGTACATATCTCTGCTAGTGATGATTTTGTTGATAATAGGATCCCACAATTTGCATCCCTTATCTCCATCACTATAACCAACAAAAATATTAAATTTGCAGAAATTCAAAGATTGTAATTCTGGAAGTAACTTATGGTTTATCAGTACCTACAGTGCCAACACTTTCTTGCTCATATGGCCCAATCGTTGATGCCATAAAACAAGTAGATGCACTTGCTTCCTTAGATACCATCGTTGCTTCATTTACTTGAGTGCTTCCTTCCAATTTGTAAAGATTTCCAATTGTGTAGCCTTTATAACCACCAAGATGCCCTTGGACATTTTCAATGCTCCACCTTGACCTTTGCATTCAAAGTCTTCACCATTTGATGTTCTTTTCTCCACCACGGCTACACTCACACTCTACATCTTCTTCCGCCAGCTTGGAAGAGGTCTCTCCATCTTCGTAAACATAATTGCCACCAGAGCCAGAATCTATACCAGTTTGGACACCGTGACCAACACCGACAACATAACCAGTTCCCTTGTCAGTACCGTGACCAAGGCTTGCATCAGCAATGGAACCATAACCGACACCCCAACCCACACCATGGCCTTCTCTATTAGTGACTCTGGTTCCAGCTCTAGCTCCAACTCTACCTCCTAACCGTCTGTGGGTTTGTCTACCGCGTCAACCCACTTCCAGAGTGTCATCCACTGCCTCTTTTTTCTCATCCCCAGTCTTTAACTTCGCGAGATAGCGATTTTAATCTCCCTTCATCTTGAGAAAAAAGACCTTGGCTTCCTCGGAAGAAGCAGAGGGAATGAGATAGCCATCCAATAACCCCAGGATACCCTCGCAAATGCCACTAAGCTTGGCCTCCACCTTGTGCTTGTATTGCTTGATAATGGGCAGGAAGTCCTCATTCCCTCAGCTCTCCTCCTTCTGTTCAATGGAGGAGATGATCCTCTAGTTGTTGCACCTCTGCCTCCTACAACTATCATTGTTGCAGCTACTGTCCAGCTCCCGAAGCTCATGTGCATATTGTTGATCCAGACATTCCCTCAACTGTCGTTGCTCCAGCTCCTGATGCACCTGCAACTATGCGACCTCATGTGGTCCACGCCCACGCAACTATCGTTGATGCTCCTTCTCTGACTCCTGACTTAGATGTTGTTGCACCAGCTGTTGACACTAACAATCTCGCGACGACGACTACACCTAACGCAGAGGCTCCTGCAACTGTGTGTCCTCCAGTTGTCAATGCCCATGCACATGCGTCGACTGCTAGTTATCGATGATCCTCCTTCCATTAGGCATCTGGCCATTCACTGCATTGATATCATCTCTGATTGATTGCTTAACTTTAAAGGTCATGAAGTCACTTATAGGGGATGCAGCCAATTCACATTTAACCCTATAGTCCCTATTCTCAACCACAACTGCCAAGGGTTTGCAACCGACTCTTCCACCAAAAAAATAGTATGTTGCCTCCAATCACTCACACAGCCATACAATATGAATTCGGCGTGCTTCCTTCCTTCGCTCTGGTACCACTTGTTGTAACCTAGCCCGCAAAACCGAATTAATGAAGAGAAATAGAGAATGATAACACATCATACATCAGAGACAAACAAAGGGGCAAAAAATATTTTATTGTTCAATCAATCAGAGGAGAAATAGTTTTACAAGTTTCATGAAGCACCTCACAGGTTTCTACATTTAAACAAGAAAAATATCAAGCATTTTGAGGCATACGGAAATAAAATGCTTGAAAAACCTCTAGCCAAAATAAATGTAAGTAAAAGGTGTGTGTGTTGTCACCACTCAACATATCCTCAATCCAATTCTCAAACGCTTGTTCTAAACAAGAATAAATCACAGTGGATTTAGAACTTATATGAATAACTAAGTTGTAGTATCAGGGAAGATTTAAAAGTTGTAGAAGCAATACAAAGACCTTGTACTACAAAAATGCACTATATAGAAAAGATAACCACAGCCAATAAACTATGATTTTAAAGTTGTAGAAGCAATATGAAGACCTTGTACTACAAAAATACACTATATAGAAAAGATAACCATAATCAATCAACTATTATTAACATTATGTTAATAAGAGACATCAATCCAGTATAAGAACCACATAATATAAAGATTTCACATACACTATAACATCCCCCCTATAATCCCCAGTTTAATTAATGCATAATGTAGATATGAAATGTGGTTATGGCGAAGCAATGTATGCAAATTGTTTTTTATGTTTTTAAATAAACAAAATGTGATGGCAATTGCTCGGGGGTATGGACAAAGATGGGGGTTGGGTTTTCCACAAGAGAAGAAAGTGTCAAAGAGGGGTTGTAGGGGAAAATTATTTATGGGTATTAATTCAAACCCACTTTCTTGAATTTTATTATCTTTGGGGAAAACCTTATATTTTCTGGTTGAGTGCATGAGAGCCCAATCATTAAACTCATGTAAGAGGGTGGGTGTAGAAAGTCACATCCCATGGTTATTGGGGAGCATGGCATTGAAGTACAATCAACATTGGGCGGAGTGACTAGTCAATTGGCTTGAGAAAATAGAGGAAATTCATATAGGCATAATAGATAGTTTTTACAAGATGTTTTTTGGCATGAACAACAAGAAGAGAACGCGAAGAAAAAATATTAGAGCTGGAGCAAGGCTAGGAGAATTTTGGAGCATACTGGAGCTTTTTTGGATCATTTTGGAGTTGAAGACTAAAGAACTAGGTTGTCATGCCTAGAGAGTGAACTCTTGGGTGAGTTGCATTGTAACAACAAGTGATTGTTGTTGTTTTACTAGAAGTTTTTCTTAGCAGTGAGTTCCCTTGAGATTCCCAGTTACCTGTGTCAGAGAGACCCTGATAAACAAATGGGACGCTCGATGGACTGAGAGCAGTGAAGGGGTGCATTCCTTGGGTTGGGCAGGTCAAAAGGAAGAGAGCTAGTGGTAATCAGGATCATTGTAGGAGAATACCAATGGGTTGTGGGATATCTGAGTTGTGAGTGGACAGTGAGAGACACCATTTTCTTGTGGATTCCTAACTCCAACTTGGGGGTGATTTGTTGTTGAGATCTAGAACAAGAAGTCTGTGGTTGGGTGGAATGTTCGTCCCAAGCCACTGGTTACACAAGTGTTTTAAAAATATAAGTGTTTCTTTGTTTCCTAGGTTAGTTTATGAGTTTAATTGTTGTGCATTTTACTCTTTGTTTGTGAATGATTTATATGTTGTTGTAAGTGAGTTAATTACCTACATTCATGCTTAATTCGACATGTTGTAGAAGCATTAAGTTATTGGAATTAGAATGGTTAAATTTGTATGTATTCTTGTAGCTAATAAGCTATAGGATTAGTTAGTAGAAAAATTTTGAATTTACGTGTATTTTGCCTAGTAATGTTCCTCGATTAAGCTGGGGAACATTACATATTGGTATCAGAGCAGAAGGTTCAACACCGAGCTTGTATGGGCCAAGAGCTAGTGCGAATTTTGCAGAATTTCATTGTTGCAAAGTTTCATTGTGAAGAATTTGAGGAAATTGTAGAAATAGACTGAAATCCCCAAAATTTATGAGCAGATCCAAGTTAAAATCACCTCAGAATAGTCAAAGAGGGGATTCATGGTGTTAATCCGCAAGGTCACAAAGTTAGTTTGGCTTGGGAGGTCAAATTTCACATTTTAATGGTGAATGAGAAGTTGAGGAAGCGATGGTCCATCTTGCTTTTGACTTAGTGATCAACGACCAAGATTAATTTTGGAAAGATTAAGAACTTCTAAGTCACTGACAAAAGATTTTGGGTTAAGTGTCAAGGGCGATCCTGATTGTTCGTTGGGCAGCAGAGTTAAACCTCGATCGTTGATCAAGGATCGTCGGTCAGGATGGCCAAGTCCACGAGAGAAATCTTTGCAGGAGGCAAGTCCGCGGGATAAATCTTTGTGGATAGACAAGTCTATGGGAGAAAGGCTTATGGGCTGCGGATCGTGGGAAAATCTTATGTTCGTGTTTTGGCAGCCGCGAGGATATGTCCATGCAGGTTTGCGAATTGTGGCTCTTGAGAGAATCTTATGTCCGTGTTTTGGCAGTCATGGGGAAATGTTCGCAAAGGAAAGGCCACGCAGGTTTGCGGGTTGTGGCTCATGGGAAAATCTTATGTTCATGTTTTGACAACCACGAGGAAATGTCTGCGAAGGAAAGGTTGATTTTATGTTCGTGTTTTGGCAACCACGGGGAAATGTTCGTGAAGAAAAGGCCACGCAGGTTTACGGGTGGCAGCTCACGGGCATATATTTGTATGTGTGTGTGTGTCTATATGTGTGTGTGTGTGTGTGTGTGTGTGTGTGTGTGTGTCTATATGTGTGTGTGTGTGTGTGTCCCTTTTCCCACAAACAAAGGGGGTTTCATACACGAATTTGGTGTCTGGTTTCACCGTGACTTTAAAAATAGATTATTATTATTATTATTTTATATATGTGTGTGTGTGTGTGTGTGTGTGTGTGTGTGTGTGTGTATAATACACACATATATATGAGACAAAAGGGTACAAGTATAATTAAAGGGTACAGTGAAGTGTTCTAGCCTACCTACTAATATAACACTAGAAATGTAGTAATTCAATATCTAGGGTTTACTAAGGGTTTTATACTTAACATGGGACTTTGTATAGGACTCAACACCTTGCCTCTTAGTTATCTCATTGTGACTACCTGCAATCTTAAATAAGTGTAATTTACAAGTACTATTATATATGTGTGGCTATCTATAAGCTTCGATAAGTGAAATTTACAATTACTATTGTCTCTCTTGCCACTTCAAGGAATTTTAGTTTTAATTTGAATGCCTCGTTGAAACCTTTAAAAGAAGAATGAAGTGCAACCATGCATTTCCACAATTACAAGTTGACATTCAAAAGGAATTGAAGAACCATTTGTGCATTGTGTTGTTACATTATTCTAATATATATGATCTCTTTACATACACTATCTGTCGTTTCTGAATATCTCTCTCATAACATAGGTCTCATAGCACTTCAGTATAAATAGAAAATGATGTTGCAGAAAAAATGAAGTTCCACCTCCTAAAATTCAGGGCCATCAATTTCAAGACTAAATTGGTTTTATATTTACTATAAATGATCTACGGTTTAAAAAAATGTAATACACACTAGAGACGCTATTATACATATATTTTTCCTCAATAATAATAATAATAATTAATAATTAAGTAAAGCTTATGTTTATGAAGGTGGAAGGCTTTCGAGATTCAGATTGGGGAGTTTGCGGCCGGGGGAAACCCTATCCCTAGGCTCCCATACCCAAGCATCGCATATGTAGCTCGTGAGGAGGACCCCGTTTTTCAGTTTTGCATGGAGGAGGTTTGTTTCTGTTATGGAGTTGGATCTCTCTTATCCGGGTACGGATCTGGTGATTGTCTCTCTGGTGTGGCTCTGGTTGGTGATGCGGGTGGTTTTTCTCTATGTTTCCTTCTTGTGGTGGGATGGGGATGTTGTTGCTTGTTAGATTTGGTGCTTGTGTGCTCATATCCGGTGCCCCCTCTCTCATTCCTGATGGGATCACTCGTGTTTTTGTGTTGGCCAAGGCTTCCTTAAGCTTTTCTCTGCGATTGTTGGTGCCGTCCAGGTTGTGGCCGAAATTTTTCACTCAAATCTGGGGTCTGCTTCCATCGATCTGGTGCTCTTGCACCCAGATCTAGTGTTCTCATGCCTAATCTTTGGGATCTTGTTCGCTCATCCCGCTTCTAGTCCGCTTTGGTGCTGGTGGTTGTCTCTTTTTCTGGTTTCTTCATCAGTTTTGTTGGTTCGTTCAGGGCTTGATGCATATTCTGAGTTTCTCTAGGTACCAAGGTGTTGATGTCGTGTTTCAACGTCTTCGATGCTTTGGGTTTGGAGTTTTGTTCCCCCTTTTTGGGGGGCCTTTCGCCGGTCTTTTTCCTACCTCTCTTTCAGTTCTTGCCCCCTTCTGCATCTGATCGTGGTTAGGTCCGAGCTTTGAGGTCCTTTTCTGGGCATGCAATATTGAAGTGTTGGGTCAATGCTTTGAGGTCCTTTATCTGGGCGTGCAATATTGATGTTTTGGGCCAATTCTTTGAGGTCCTATCCTAGGGCGGGCAATTGTTGGGCATTTTATGTTGGATGCGTGAAGGTGATTCGTTGATTGTGGGTGGAATGTTTCTTCGGTTTCTGGCCTCCCTTAGGATTGTATGCCTCTCTGACCTAGTCTGTCTTGCCTATGAAGTTTCTTTGGAGGCTTTCTCTGCTGATTTTCTCGGCAGGGTTTGAGGCTCTCTTGTTTTGTATGCATTCTGCATCTTTTGGTGTTAGGACTCTTGCAATCCCTATTCTTTGTTGGCAGATTAATATCTTTTTCTGCCTTATTTTTTATTGTATATTTCTTTGTGGCTTCTTAGCCAACTTCTGGGCCCCTTTGGGCTTCTATTTTTTATCACTTTACCCATGGTTGGAACGTGCTTTAGGCACCTACAAAATCTAATTTGGTTCTCTACGGATGAATAGAATTACGCTTTTTTCTGTGGAAAAAAAATAATAATTAGGTAAAAAAAAATCATAATTTCTACTCAAGTAGAACTAAAATTACATATTGTATATGCTTCAAGCATTTGAGATGATCCCTTGGATTCATTCTCTTTAAATAAACACGAAGTACTAAGAGGCATTGCAGGCACTTTATCCAATTCTTCCCTAACAATTCAAGAAACTCCTTAAAGGAAATAAAACAGTGCTCAAATATCCATCCAAAAAAAAAATCATTATACATATATTTGACCTTAAAGGTCATCAAACCAAAAGCAAGGGTAGATCCATCATCCTCTCTCTGAAAAAGAGTTTGAATAAGAGAATTTAGAACTACGTGTAATGAAATAGAAACAAACTAAGTAAGTAGCAAACCAACCTCAAAGTTCAACAAAAGTAAAGTAAAAAACCATCTTATAATTGTCATCCATCTTCACAGAGTTAAGAACTATAGTTCAAAAAAAGTCCTTCAGAACCCATAACAATAAAGGAGAAGAGGCATCATTTTATCAATCATAAAAAAAATGAATGAGAAAGTTCAGTGTTGGAATTTGTGTAGTAAAACATAACAGTAATATCTTTTAAAATTTAATGAGTAAAACAACTAGATCTAGAGTTTAGACAACAATCTCTACTACTTGTGCAGATCTAAGAGATCTAAAGAGTAAGACTGTAACACAGATCTGAATCAAATACAAATCTAAACTCAACTTAGATAAAGACATACAGATCTAAACTCAAAATAGATAGAGACATACAGATCTAAACTCAAAACCAATCCGATCATTAAACCATCAATCAAACTGTAGAAACAGAGAGGTAAACTTAATTTATCGTTTAGATCTAATAAATGTTGGAACATAGATCTAGATAGATCAGACTATATAGAACTCAAAACAATATACCATATCTGAAAATGGTGGAGAGATAGCATACCTTGTTTTGATCCTTACCTCTGAAGAAGTCACAGCCAACAAGAAGGATGTAGAACCTTTTGAATTATGCTCAGACAAAGGTTCAGTTCAGAGATCCACCTTATAGGTGGGATCCCTTTGCCAATAGATGAAGAAACTTTCTTGCCACCAAAGGTATAGGGCCACAAAGACCTCACACTGTCAAACCCTCACACTAACAGTATGTGAATGCATACAAACCCTCACACATAAAAGTTATGGACAAGACCCTTACATAGGAAGGCCAATAGTCAAAAGAAAAGATCACAGTCTGGACACAAGAACAAAAACTCCACAGCAGAACATGGAGAATGGCACCCACAGTCATATCCCAGCAGTCATTTGGAGAGGGGCTGTATTAGTCAGTTCACACAGCAGTCATAAGGAGAGGTTGCACCTCTATCAACCCTCACAATGGTTACAAAGAAAGATTGCACCTCTATAAGCCCACATAGCAGTCACCAGGAGAGACCGCACCACTGTCAGCCCTCACAACAATTAAAAAGGGTCGCACCCTACACACTCATCACAGCAGGAAGAGGTGTCGTACCCTAAAGGCTCACCACAACAGGAAGAAAGGGGGCCGCACCCTAATCACATCACAGCAGAATCAGGAGGGGATGCAACCTACACCCCACACAGCAAAGGAGAGGGTCGAGTCACCTACAGCAGCAATGGGAAGGACTAAGCCACCTCACTCTCACTCCACACAACAGATAGAAGGGATGGCCGCACCTCACACAAACCCCCAACAGAAAGTACAAGAGGTCGCAGCAAGGAAAAGGTCTTCACCAGCAAAAGAGGGCCGCTACTACAATGGACATCAACAGCAAAGGGAGGTCGCAGCCTTACAAACCCTGCAGCAGACTTACCAAATACATCAACAGAAGAAGGGGCCGCAGCTACAAGAGGATCCATTCACATCAAAACAAAGAATGAGATCTAGTGTGTTAGAATGAGAGGGGTAGGGGTTTCTTTTATAGTTTTAGGTTAGGGCAAGGGTAGGGCAAGGGATTAAAGGTAAGGTTAAGTTAAAATAAATTAAATTAAAATAACATGTTTAAAATTAAATTTAAACATGTTGTAATTAACA
>ML887651.1:0-13607 GCA_009831015.1 Picea engelmannii | reverse complement strand
TTGTTGTTACAATGCAACTCACCCAAGAGTTCACTCTCTAGGCATGACAACCTAGTTCTTTAGTCTTCAACTCCAAAATGATCCAAAAAAGCTCCAGTATGCTCCAAAATTCTCCTAGCCTTGCTCCAGCTCTAATATTTTTTCTTCGCGTTCTCTTCTTGTTGTTCATGCCAAAAAACATCTTGTAAAAACTATCTATTATGCCTATATGAATTTCCTCTATTTTCTCAAGCCAATTGACTAGTCACTCCGCCCAATGTTGATTGTACTTCAATGCCATGCTCCCCAATAACCATGGGATGTGACTTTCTACACCCACCCTCTTACATGAGTTTAATGATTGGGCTCTCATGCACTCAACCAGAAAATATAAGGTTTTCCCCAAAGATAATAAAATTCAAGAAAGTGGGTTTGAATTAATACCCATAAATAATTTTCCCCTACAACCCCTCTTTGACACTTTCTTCTCTTGTGGAAAACCCAACCCCCATCTTTGTCCATACCCCCGAGCAATTGCCATCACATTTTGTTTATTTAAAAACATAAAAAACAATTTGCATACATTGCTTCGCCATAACCACATTTCATATCTACATTATGCATTAATTAAACTGGGGATTATAGGGGGGATGTTATAGTGTATGTGAAATCTTTATATTATGTGGTTCTTATACTGGATTGATGTCTCTTATTAACATAATGTTAATAATAGTTGATTGATTATGGTTATCTTTTCTATATAGTGTATTTTTGTAGTACAAGGTCTTCATATTGCTTCTACAACTTTAAAATCATAGTTTATTGGCTGTGGTTATCTTTTCTATATAGTGCATTTTTGTAGTACAAGGTCTTTGTATTGCTTCTACAACTTTTAAATCTTCCCTGATACTACAACTTAGTTATTCATATAAGTTCTAAATCCACTGTGATTTATTCTTGTTTAGAACAAGCGTTTGAGAATTGGATTGAGGATATGTTGAGTGGTGACAACACACACACCTTTTACTTACATTTATTTTGGCTAGAGGTTTTTCAAGCATTTTATTTCCGTATGCCTCAAAATGCTTGATATTTTTCTTGTTTAAATGTAGAAACCTGTGAGGTGCTTCATGAAACTTGTAAAACTATTTCTCCTCTGATTGATTGAACAATAAAATATTTTTTGCCCCTTTGTTTGTCTCTGATGTATGATGTGTTATCATTCTCTATTTCTCTTCATTAATTCGGTTTTGCGGGCTAGGTTACAACAAGTGGTACCAGAGCGAAGGAAGGAAGCACGCCGAATTCATATTGTATGGCTGTGTGAGTGATTGGAGGCAACATACTATTTTTTTGGTGGAAGAGTCGGTTGCAAACCCTTGGCAGTTGTGGTTGAGAATAGGGACTATAGGGTTAAATGTGAATTGGCTGCATCCCCTATAAGTGACTTCATGACCTTTAAAGTTAAGCAATCAATCAGAGATGATATCAATGCAGTGAATGGCCAGATGCCTAATGGAAGGAGGATCATCGATAACTAGCAGTCGACGCATGTGCATGGGCATTGACAACTGGAGGACACACAGTTGCAGGAGCCTCTGCGTTAGGTGTAGTCGTCGTCGCGAGATTGTTAGTGTCAACAGCTGGTGCAACAACATCTAAGTCAGGAGTCAGAGAAGGAGCATCAACGATAGTTGCGTGGGCGTGGACCACATGAGGTCGCATAGTTGCAGGTGCATCAGGAGCTGGAGCAACGACAGTTGAGGGAATGTCTGGATCAACAATATGCACATGAGCTTCGGGAGCTGGACAGTAGCTGCAACAATGATAGTTGTAGGAGGCAGAGGTGCAACAACTAGAGGATCATCTCCTCCATTGAACAGAAGGAGGAGAGCTGAGGGAATGAGGACTTCCTGCCCATTATCAAGCAATACAAGCACAAGGTGGAGGCCAAGCTTAGTGGCATTTGCGAGGGTATCCTGGGGTTATTGGATGGCTATCTCATTCCCTCTGCTTCTTCCGAGGAAGCCAAGGTCTTTTTTCTCAAGATGAAGGGAGATTAAAATCGCTATCTCGCGAAGTTAAAGACTGGGGATGAGAAAAAAGAGGCAGTGGATGACACTCTGGAAGTGGGTTGACGCGGTAGACAAACCCACAGACGGTTAGGAGGTAGAGTTGGAGCTAGAGCTGGAACCAGAGTCACTAATAGAGAAGGCCATGGTGTGGGTTGGGGTGTCGGTTATGGTTCCATTGCTGATGCAAGCCTTGGTCACGGTACTGACAAGGGAACTGGTTATGTTGTCGGTGTTGGTCACGGTGTCCAAACTGGTATAGATTCTGGCTCTGGTGGCAATTATGTTTACGAAGATGGAGAGACCTCTTCCAAGCTGGCGGAAGAAGATGTAGAGTGTGAGTGTAGCCGTGGTGGAGAAAAGAACATCAAATGGTGAAGACTTTGAATGCAAAGGTCAAGGTGGAGCATTGAAAATGTCCAAGGGCATCTTGGTGGTTATAAAGGCTACACAATTGGAAATCTTTACAAATTGGAAGGAAGCACTCAAGTAAATGAAGCAACGATGGTATCTAAGGAAGCAAGTGCATCTACTTGTTTTATGGCATCAACGATTGGGCCATATGAGCAAGAAAGTGTTGGCACTGTAGGTACTGATAAACCATAAGTTACTTCCAGAATTACAATCTTTGAATTTCTGCAAATTTAATATTTTTGTTGGTTATAGTGATGGAGATAAGGGATGCAAATTGTGGGATCCTATTATCAACAAAATCATCACTAGCAGAGATATGTACATGGAACAATCAGATGTTGTTCATGATCGCAAAGGGAGATTTATTTGCAAACTCAGGGAATCATTGTATGGCCTGAAGGTAACCATGCAATGGTTCAAGATGTTTGATTCCTTCATGGTGAGCCAAAACTTTACTAGAAGTGAGTATGATCGTTGTGTTTACTTCAAAAATTTTACTGACATTTCATTATCTTGGTGTTATATGTTGATGATATGCTTGTTGCAAGACAAAGCATGGTCAAGATCAACAAGTTAAAGGTTCAGTTGACCAGGATGTTTCAGAGGAAGGACCTAGGAGCAACAAAACAAATCTTGGACATAGAAGTATACACATACAGGAAAAATGGTAAGTTGTGGTTATCACAACATAAGTCTATGGTGATGGAAGAGTTGATAAAGACAAACATTGATTGGGAAACATTCCTCACTGCATCACACTTTCAGCTTAATGTTGCTCCCACTCCACAGTCCAAGCTCCAAAGTCCTACTCCTGTTGAAAGCACTATGTGTTCAAAGGTTAGCAAGAAGAAAAGAGGTGCTATGACTGATATAGATGACAAAGCAACAAATGAAACATAAGCAGGAGGGCCTTCACACAAGGAAGCTTCACCCATGGCAGATCCCACTCGTATGGAGGTTCCTTCAAGTAAATCCACAGGTCTCAGAGGAAGAAAGCTCATGTTTCCTTCACCCATTGTTGTAGACAAGGTTAAGCCTAGGAGGCCTTTCACTAGAGCAACAACCAAGCAAAATGTTCCTGTGAAGAATGATGCAATAGAGATTTCAGCCCAGAGGAAAGGTAAATCCAAAGTTCTTGAGCAACCCATTGAAATTGTTGATATCATTACTCCTCAAGAGGAAAACAATCCCACCTTCAAGAGGCTCAAAAGACAACTTAAAGAAGCAAGGGCCGAGGTTGATAAAATGAAGAGTGAAGACATTGGCTATAAGAAGGAGCTTAAGGGGATGATGGGCATGTACCATGAAACTATTGACAAAGCCAGATTTATAGCCAAAAGATTTCTGCCCCTCCACAGGCAGCTCATAAATCTCTACAGACAAAACATATCTCATCAAGCTCAGATCATAAAGTTAAAGACAAAACTACAACCTTTTAAAGAAGAGTTGGCCAAGATAAATCTGGACATGTTGGCTAAGGTTGCTACCAGGAGAAGCTCCTGAGTTAAAAAATGAAGATGTTGAACCTCCTTAACCAATATCAGTTTTTGTCAAGTTCTTGTTTTATGCATTTTGCATTTTTTGAAGATGGTTATGCTTTGTAAACCATGATTAACTACTGGGATGTTTTCTTCTAGTCATGTACCGAGATTATAAGTTGTTACAACATTTTGGGGCACTTGAGATAGTTTTTGAGATGCTTTAAGACTTTATTAAATCAAACGAGCCACTATAGGAAAGTTTGCAGTGCCTGGCACTGCGAATTGGCTGATACAGACAGGCACTGCAAATTGGCGCTGCGAACTCATGTTTTGGAGTTTTTGTAGGGAGAAACCACTGCCAGGTGTTAAGATGGATGCATGCCAGTTGTATGAGGATCAATTATGAGCTGGGAGGCCACATGTCTAAAGGAAATGCGCTCAAATAGAAACATCATCTATTTTTAAGAGCATGTTACAAACGTTGCCAACATTAGCCTAGATAGCATTATGTTTTCTTTCTATTTGCACACCTGTAGCCATGCCATCCTAGGCATAGGAATCCTATAAGGAGGATGAAATTCGATTTGTAATGTTGTCAATATTAGTCTAGGCTATAAAAAGGGCAATTTGAGATTGAGGAGAGGTTCGAATGGTGTGAGAGAGACTCATATTTTTGATATTGTCTATGTAACAGATTGACCTCCTATTGTATGGACCAGACTCAAGACTCTTTAGATAATGGAAATCAAACCTTTTTCTTATTCATCCTCTTCTATCTTACTTTGATTTCAGTTTATTGAATGATTCAGTTGGTTGATTGTATTCGTGTTGCAATTGAGGATCTATTGTAATATTGTTGCAGAATATCAAAGTTTTCCTCTTTGATTTTGAGAAGTTCTTATGTCAAACAGTTTTCTTCATATGTGTATCAATACATGTAGATGATAGCCATATTACATTTTCTTGTAGAGTCTTCCACCTATTCATGTTATGTCTTTAAATACTGATTTGAAATTATTCAACGCCTTATTTGTTGGTATATAATGTATGGAGTAAGCTGTGATTGACAGTCCTGCCTGAGTTTTCCATCCATTTGCACTTTTATAAACTATTAACTTTCACATTTTGATGGGTACTGAGCTTAGACTTATAGCAGTCAAAGTGTGACTTTCAGTGCTAACATGCTCATTCCTTCATTTGTTCACTTAGAGAGTTTGGAGAGGAGCAAGAGGATGAGAATGGAAGCATTGGGAGAGGAGATCTTGGGCACCATCTTTCATGGAGGATGCAAGGAGGCTCAAGGCCTATTTATTTTGTGGTGAGGGTTCTTGCTTGGTGGAGGGCGCAAGCTTAGTAGGCACTAGCAGTTGTTGAGCTTTTGCAGATTTGATTGGTGGAGGTTTGGGACAGCATACAAACAAAGATTTTCATGCAAGGGTTTCTCAAACAATCTAGAGAAGATCAAGGGCGCATCAATTCAGTGGATGAGGCAACAAAGGAAGGGGGGCACACTTGTTTGAGCTCATCCTTCTTGGAACCTTCTATCAAAGCTTGAGAGGAGCTTGCCATTTGTACAGGTTCCATTGTATTTGCTTACTTGTTGTTATTTATGCTCGAGACATCACATATATACACTTTCATTCTAAATTGGTTTTCCCCAATGGGGTTTTATCTAGGGTCATGTTGACCAAAAATACTTGTGTTCAAATTTCATGTATGCTTAGTGTTTAAATCAATAGTAGGAGCTTGTAAAGATCCTAGGGGAGTGATATATGTTTTAAGGTTTGCATGTGCTAACATTCAATGACTAAAACATTTGCAAGGGCACCTTAAAAGAGCATATAACCATCAGTTTGAAGGCAGATTTCTTGGCAAAAAATTTCAGACCTGTTTGCTGTCCTAAAACAACAACAAGGACAAATTTGATTGAGTAAACTTAGAACCCAACAAGAGGTCAAAGACAGACTTGTTGGGCAACCTTCTAGTTCCTCAAAAATCTACAAAAACTAGGTAAAGAGCATGAAATGGGTGCTTCAGTATCTTAGAAGAACCAATATCACCTACAGTGGATGCAGTTATTTAGTTTGTGGTTACGTTGATTTAGGGGATTTGGACAAGAGGAAATCTACCTCAAGTTATGTCTCTCATGAATGCAAGGATCTTTTGGGTAAGTTTGGACAAGTACAAGATACAATGTTTCATGGTAGTCAAAGGGTTGTGCATTTGGCTAACTATTTAGCGTATCAAAATGGGACAAGGCATCATTTTGTAGGACAAGGCACTAATGGAGGTGGAGTAGTCCATACTGAAGCAAACTGTGTTCATGTAACCAATACTGTTAGAGAAGTTGCAATGGAGTTTGGCTTCCAAACTCTGGACTTGCAGGAAAGGTGATGATTGATTTGTTGGACGAGATATTAGGCAAATTGTTGTCAAGGTGGAGATTTTTGGGTGGTGACAACACACACCTTTCAATTACATTAGTTTTCGCTTGATGTTTCTCAAGTATTTGACTTTCCATATGCGTGGAAACACTTCCAGTTTAAATGTAGAAGCATGTGAGGTGCTTCATGAGACTTGTAAAACCATTTCTCTAGTGTGTGTTTGTCTTTGCTGTATGATGTGTTATCATTCTCTATTTCTTTGTTCATTAATTTGGTTTTGAAGGCATGTTACAACATACTAGTCCAAACACTTGAAGTGTGGTAGAAAGAAAATGGAGCGGAGTGCCCACTCATGGCCACCTAGAAGGATAACGAGGAGTCTATCAAGCTTTTTACAGAGATGCAATTTTCCAAGTTCAGAACAACGGCCATTCTAGTCCATCCAGTCCATGCCCACTCCAAACAAACGTCAACGAGCATTAAAGTCTTGAAGCTTGACGTTAAAGAGGTCGAAGCTCTGTACAGGCATAGACTCGGGACCGAAGAATTCTTTCCCATGGACATTGAAGCAGTGGTGAACAATAAATTTAGCCTGGGGACATGGGTGGCCTTTCCTAGAAACGAAGACTCGCCGAGCTTACGAAAATGGCAATCGTGTGCCGTCGATTTTCCTAGTCATGGGCGATGTATTCAAAACCATCAAGTATGGTATGTGTTTTCCCACTTCCATTTTCATATGATTCAAAAACAAGAAAGTTTGACAGAAATTCAAAGAAGATCCTAAAGGTATGACGAATTTGAAATAAACCAAAAGAAAATCCATAAAAACAAGTTGAGCGCAAACCAGATTTGAAGTCCCACATAAATCCTTGGTTTTTAAAACATCTATCAAATAAATCTGATGGCTATGGTAGTAAAATCCAGGACCTGAGAATATAAGACCTGAGACTAGCTTACCTAGCAACCTAGCATTGATAAATAGTCCTGTAATCTGATTTTTCCGGCCATGGCGCTGGATTTCTTGCGCTTTCCTTTGCTTCGATTAAACATATATGTCAATCCCCACATGTCCGAACCTGTTATTTGCTTTCGCAATTTTGGAAAAAGAGTGCCAATTTGCCTGGACTGTGACCTGTTTGTTTACTCTGTTTTAGGGTCGCCCCGAGTTCGAATATTAAACTCTTCTCATCTATGTGCTTCTATGATAATTTTGTTTCAATATTTCACCAAATTCTTAGCAATGGACTGGCAATGGTTCTTGGTGCGATGCATATGTGTTATTAAAAAATCTTAATTATTATTACCATCATCAGTACGGAAAGCGGCGGTTCGATGGACACCAAACAAAGTTTACTGATTAGTGGTTTTAAATGGCAACAACCTGACATACATATCTGGAGTTAAAAGTGTTCCGGTTCCGAACAGCATTAATCACAGCGATCAGTGGTAATTAAGCCCAGGGCACTTCCGATTATAGATTTTTTTTATAAATACTTTTATATGTAATAATTTTATGCAAAACCACATAAAATTAATCAATACATCAAGTAATAAAAGAATACATTTAGTTCTCGAAGTGTAGGATAGTAGGTAACGGAGTGTGTTGTTAAGACACTCTTTAATATTAAAGTCATTGATTCGAAACCTAAAAAAAAGTTGGTGTGACTATTTCTCAAACACAGACTAGTCCTTAGATAAAAACAAACTAATAAACAAAAAAAAATACATTTATAATTTTTTATATACATAAATAAAAGTATAAATAAAGTTAATCAATTTGTATGCTATAAATTTAAAATGAAAACTTAAGTTTATAATAATAATATTATTTCATTAATATAAAATATAATAAAATAAGTGATGATAATCTTAACTCCATAACATTTAAGCATGAAGAAAATTTCATATCAATTTCTTTTTAATATGTTTCGATTTCAGTCACAGATTAAAATAAATCTGTATGCTTTCTCAAAATTGAAACCCTTTTGCATTGTTCTTCAAAATTGAAAATAGATCTGTATGCTTCCTCAAAATTGAAACCCTTTTGCATTGTTCTTCAAAATTGAAAATAGATCTGTATGCTTCTTCAAAATTGAAATCCTTTTGCATTGTTCTTCAAAATTGAAACCATGCATAGAGTCTAGGATGTGAAATTCGAAATCAACATGCATTTTTTGAGTTTTTTTTTTAATCTTTTGCAAAACAAGATAAACTGAAGATTCCTGATATGCATATACAATAGAATGGTTGAAATTTGGTATTGGTCAAGTTTTATCTCTGGTGATTCCTGAAATGCATTTTCAATAGAATGGTTGAAATTTGGTATTGGTTAAAGTTTTAAGATTACCTCTGGTTATTGCTAAGAGTCATTTGCTCATGAGACGTCCCACTAACATTGCTTGCTATGGTGTTACTTCCATGGGACGACACTTATTTTATTGCAAAATGTGAGTTTTCCATTTAAATGGCAAAAGAGAAGGTTAACAATCAGCAAATTCTCATGTGAGACCTCATCCAAAGTTTATGATTTATCGAATACAAGTCAACAGGCTAGTAACAAAAGTCTCCAACATTTTCACCCATTATAACTACAACCATTTCTCATATCTTTTACAAAATGCACCATCTCTCTCAGATATGTAAATCTTAGGATCGATGTTTTCTCTGATTAAGCTATTGAATCAGCAACAACACACTTATCCACTAACGTGAATCCAAAGTAGCAAAGCACGAAATGTTACCAAGAATGAAACAATCAGTGGCTCGGAGTGAATTCAGTCTGTTTAAACATTAACTAACAAAATTTCAACAACGATTCATGAAAAAGAACAGAACTGAGAACACCATAAGGGCTTCAAGCAAAACAAAATCCATTAATAAATCCAACACAGGATATAGGTGATAAGCAAAATCAGAAACATCATAAGCTTCCAGCAAAGGAAGAGCCTGAGCTAATATATCATAGTTATTTCTATCCAGTGATATAATAAGATATGAACATAGATTCTGGAATCTGATAAGAATTTTATCAAATATATCTTATGTTTCCAAAGGTGTTGTGGTTCAATAGTGGAGGCGGTGGCATATTTAACTTCCTTGGCAAGAGGCTAAACTGTCACCTCAGTTGGCAGAGGTTAAATGCAGGCTTTGATTCCTCATGATGTTAAAGTGGGGCCTGCTGCTGGGTCTATCAGTTGGACTGGGTATGCCTAGTAAAGATGCCCGGTAGTACTTATGTTGTTCCTTTATCACTGGATATGTCAGAAAGAATTAGTCCCATCCCTCAACTTGAAACAAAAATGTTTAAGCCACCCACCATGTAATGTTCCCAAGCCAAGGTGCCAAGAACATTTCGTTTTTCATGATTTTTTAACTGTTTTCTGCTTGTGGCATTTCGTTAAACACTTTGCTGATTTGGTCTTTTAGGTTGCACTAGGGTTTAATATGATGATTTATATGTGTGTTTGCAGCAATAATCAAGAAGATACAGCAATGGAACATACCTCAACCAGATGCAAGATCAATAACACAAGAGATAACTCAAAATACCTCAGATCTGATATTATTCATAATAGAAGAAGACCTTGATACAATGGATCTGCAGAT
Source organism: Picea engelmannii (assembly GCA_009831015.1). NCBI lineage: Eukaryota > Viridiplantae > Streptophyta > Pinopsida > Pinales > Pinaceae > Picea > Picea engelmannii. Next base: position 3,671 of record ML887651.1, on the reverse strand, counting down.
CTGGTACAATATAGCTAAGAGATCATAAAAAATTGAGGATAATCCTCCATCAAGATCAAGAAGAGAAGATACAAGCCCCCAAAGGCCACTTGGATACAATAGATGAATAACAAGATGAGATCCGGGCCTTATGAAGTGCTAACCCTCAAGCTGGATAAGCTACGCCCTGCTGGAAGACTGAGTACACCCCACAATTCGGCCTTGCTGCTCAAGGCCTCCAAACACTCCGATGAAGATGCCAAACTGTAGATTGGGTCAATACCAAACCCCTGGTGAAGTCTCAGAATGAATGGTGAAGTTCTGACCCACCAAATGCACAATCCCCTGATCTGGCTTGCGCCCTCCTAGATGACTGAGGACCCAATAATTCGGCCTCTCTCTTAGAGACCTCCAATACTCCCCCAAAACCATTGAAATGATAGATCGGGGCACTGCTACCTCACTGGTGAAGTCTCAAGCGAAATAGTGAAGGTATGAGCTACCAAATGGTTGAAACCACTTTTCGAAGGGCACCCCTCTCTTCTCCAACTTGCCCAAGCTCTAGTAAATAAAATGGCAGATAAAACTCCTCCGGGATAACTAGAAATGATGCCCTATGGCATACGAATGAAACCTAGAAGTCCCTTTCCTCCGAATCCTTCTCCTTTGCCCAGATCGAACTATCCTCCTCAAGGTGGTGCGCCCTCCTGCTGGAAAACCCCTGATGGTGCACCCTCTCTCTCTCTGAACCAGTAACTGAAGTCAAATCCAATTGTAGTTGAAGTAGATCTGGTGTAGAATGGTGAGGGAGGAATCTTTCACCTCCGTGACCAAGCTTGGACCAGGTTGGGTGGGATCTTTCACCACCGAGCTGATCTCTAGGGTTTGTTAAGTCAAAACCCTCAAAACCCCCAAGTGCATGGCCTCACTAGCTAGAAGCCAGATATCAAAATGGTAATCAACATGAATGCCAGAATAGAGGCCCTTGTCTCTCTTTTATCCTCCTTGCTCAACCTTGTCTCTCCAAAGTGACTTTTACTTTATTTAATTATTAATTAATTTATTAAATCACTTTAATTAATTAATTAACCTTTTTACCTCTGAAAAGTATCTTATCTCTCCTTGTGGCCTCCCTGGCATCATCCTATACTGTAGTGTTGTTCCTCTCGATTCCAATGAGCTATTACACTAAGAGGTTCCTTCAAGTATTATGCCCAATATGACATCCTTAGTGAAATTAATTAACTTATAGCCCAAAATAACTCAAAATCATGGAAATCGTCGGAATGCAACGGAACCAAAGCCAAGTTGTGCGGAATGGATCATAATGATGAAATAAGATGAGCGATGCAAGTCAGACCCCAAAATACCCCTCAATAGCTCCTGTACTCGCTATAACCTCCATCTGGCTACTCTGGTCATCATAACACTCTGTAATATAATGATGTCCCAAAGTGGGGACATTACAGTCCTCCCTGCTAGAATATTGCTTGTCATCAAGCAATAACTGAATCCATCCAAATGTAATACCTGGGTCCCATGTCTACCTGTGGGATACACAGTAGGCTCCATCGAAAGATGAACTATCACGCACTCCGCCCCCTAGGTCCTATATCAGGGCGCGAACTGCAATACCCTATGAAGCATGATCCTGAAACATATCAACACCATGAGTCTCCTGCACATGACACATGGCCTCATCCCGGAATGAGTCCATCCTCCGAGTCCATATCAAGACCAACAACACATGCTATTGCCATGGTGAGGCACTGTAAGACCTCCACGAAACACCCTCAAGTGATGTGCTCTCCTCAACACTGAAGCTCAATGGAAAGTCAAAATAACTTTCCCCTGCAAGGGTCCACTCGCCTCCATCAGTCAATGAAATGCTCAACCCTGCAATCCCTGGGTCCCATGCTAGTCTCTGACAAAGATCAACATGCTGGCACTGTGCTACTCTGACCATGACTGTCTGCTCTCTGTATACATACTGGATCCCCCACTCCTGGATCCTCAAGCTGGAATACCCGTGGCAACCGGACCTGCTGTCCAGAAGTTGCATCTGTAAAAGAACCTCTGTGGAAGTAGTATCTACCCAACCATCTCCATGCTCGATCATGATGATCAAAAGGGAGACTATCTCGCTCCATAGGACAAGCCCCGGCAAGCCCACTCAAAACCAACCCAAAGTGAAGTATGTGGCTCTCTGGCGCAACCTGGGTTAGCATAAGGTGAAACAACCTACTAACCAAATGAACTCCCGGATCCCATGGAAAACTTGGAATTTTATCACTTCCAATCCTCGCTAACTGCCCCATTGTCATAATGGTCACTGTTGGAATCCCTCCGTGCTCATCCTCATGAGAATCTATATGTGTCGCCCTCTGAGATGTCTGTTATCCCCTGGCCTATGATGCTCACCATCATGGACAAAGTCTCAACTGTCTGCCTATGATGATCCACCCCTATTCTGCTGTATGCCATAAAAACACTCCTGTCAGGTGGTCTTAGCCTAACCACTCTCCTTGTCCTCTGCCACTGTCTATCTCTCCTCATGCTGCTGTCAATGATAAAAGTGACGGGAAAGGCTAACTGAAACATTTGTAGCTGACCGTAGGACTGGAAAATATCACATGCTTTGGTCAATCCCAAGGATTCGACCAGAAGCTTGTCCACCGGTACCCATGATAAATACTCGCCTGTAGTCATCACCGAACCCCAATCATCAAGTACAACCGAGGGTAATTGCTCGAACTGCTGGTCAACCACTCTCCATCTGTCATCGCTCATGCAACTGCTGATACTGTGAAGGTGATCTCCCAGGTCTATCCACAACTTTAAGGGCGAGGAATCTCCATGATCTACTACGTGTGTTTCCTCCCTGCAATCCAATGCGTCCATCTGAATCCCACTGCACATCTCGGCATGTCTCTGTGAACTATCACTCACCACTGTATGCTCCTGCATACTCATGCAGTCCCCTGTATACTCCTGCCGCAACATGGGTCCTGGATGTACTACTGGGTCAACCTCGACACGAAGGTCATCCAATCCTGGAACACAAATGGAAGTGTCCTCATAACTGCCCCTGGCTCTGGAGTCCCCATGCATATGTGAGTACTCATATCCTCGTGGAGGGTAGCTCCTGTGATACATGGACATCCTCCCGTGTCTCCGAGTAGTACCTCTCCCTACTCATCAGTAATCTTGGGTACTCCTCATGCTCCTCCATCCACTGGTGCTCCTCTGCTAAACCACCTACATCCTCTAACAATGTGGCTAAAGGATATATCTGACTCTCTGCTAAGGTAGATGTAGTGGATCTCTGTCTGATCTCCTCAATCAGGTCTTTGATTCTTGAAGGGCTGTTTATGTGCCTCTCAAGAATCCTCTAGTGCTCTCCAACTCATGAGCGAGTCTGTCCACCTCCAACTCCTGCTCCCTCAGGGCCCTGTGATACATCTCACCAACCCCCAATAGATAGTCTCTGTCCATCAATAACTGCTGGTAGTCGGTCCTCATCACATACACTCTCTCCATGAGAGTATGAAAGTCATCTATGGAAAATCCCCCATCTGAACTATCATGTGCCATCGATGCCCTCCAACAACAATCGACCACCAATGCATGTGTTTCATCAATGCGCCTAGTGGCTGCCACGATCATGTCCTCACTGACTCTCAACTGTCCTG
>ML887650.1:13707-23723 GCA_009831015.1 Picea engelmannii | reverse complement strand
TGCGAGTTGGTACCTGGTACCGGAACCCTGCGCCAAGAATAGTAATGGTACCTACCCAAGTGATATTAGTCCAATTATCAATCTAAAGTATTAAAAATGCATAATAATAACTTGAATTTCAAAGATACCTTAGGTGACCCCTTCGAATGGTAAAGAGATGTTGATTATATCAAAAGGAGGTCAAAAAGGGTGATACTGGCATATAGTTGGAGGTCAATGGTAAGTAGTATGGGCAAAGAACATGGTCAAAACCGGGGACCAACAAATTCTACTGTGGGCTGAAGCCAATCCTTTTGATTCCCGATTTTCTGAATTTCAAATCCTCTAGGTGCTAGCTCCTCCCGCTAGGCCCCTTTGATTAATTCGTTAGGCTATGACCTATCCCCAACATCCAAGAGCTTCAGGAAAATTACACTTCGCATCCTCGAACATTAGCTCACTTCATCTCTTTTGAAATCCAAACTTCACACACATCAGATCGACGGTCCTGACTTTACCCGATCCAATGTTCCAGATCCCTTCTTCGCAAATCGAGACTTCGTGTGTTGGAAGTCTTCAAAGTACCTCCCATAGTCCCTCGACATTCTGATTACCAAACCTGTGAAGCAGGGGTGGATCAACAGTCCATGTATACTCGGCATCCAATGGCTGACACTCGCAGTGGAATTCTTTCATTGAAGCTTTGGGACTTCAAAGCTTCGGAACTTTGGAGCTTCGAAACTTCATGTTTTGGAAGTTTTCATGCTTGCTTCCTTCCTATCTCTGACTTCAGAACTTCTGATATTCTCTACAATCTGGGCCCACATAGTCCAGATCTCACCAACTACAACAATGGCACAGGGCATGCCTAGGAAGATCCACATCACCCAGGTGACGTCATCCAGCCCCACCAAGTCTACCTTTTCACTTCAAAACTTTGGGTTTTAGAAGTTTGTGCATCAACACATTCCACTTATCCTGATATCCAAACTCCTGAAATAACATTCTTCTCTTCTTCTTGATCCAATGGTCAAGGTCTTTTCCCCAGATCTATAGTGTAGATCTCCCTTGGGACTTCAGAGTTTCAGTTTTCAAAAGTTTGTGCCTTAGCGCACCTCGCTTCTCTCAATAGCCGAACTCCGAAGGGCTTCTAGGATAACCTTCTTACACCTTCTTCAAATCTAGAAATTGTAAAGGAATCTCCTTTTTTCCAAACAGATCCTATGGCTCTAACACCCCAAGTGTTGATCTCTCTCTCTCTTCCTGTGGCCAAACACCACATCTGTTGCCATTTTATAATACCGCTACACCTCCTGAGCTTCATAACACGACCAAGAAAATCTCTTGGCACTCAGGAACATTCTAAGGTTCGAAATTGGTTCCATCCGAACACCATTTCCACTCAAAACCTTGGGTCCAAAGACCACTTATCCAGCCCATCCAGGCTCAACATTGAAAACTTTCTTTGAACTTGAATTTTGTCCATCTTGACAACAATTCTTTTCCAAAACTCTTGCTTCAATTTGCACTAACATGGCCCATCCAGGCTCAATGTTAAAACCTTGGCTCTGATACCATATTATAACATCCCTAACCACCAACATGTCAGGCAATGCTACCTACACAACCTTAAATTATCCTTTAAAACTCTGATACCATTTTGTAACATCCCGAGCCATCAACCCCACAGTCGGGCAACGCTACTACGTAGAACATGCACTTACATGTATAATATGCATTAAATCAAATTAACCCATTTAACATAGAGTTACTGCCATCATACAGACTGAAATAGAATTAGCAACAATTCATACATACAATAGAATACATGAAAACATACAAGCATCACAAACATGCATTTCAATTGAATTAAACACATATTGATACTTATATTTGAAACTAGAGTAACTCCACCAACTGCGTGCAGACCTTCCACAAACCTCCCAGTCTTAGACCACGTTGCTCATCACTCTCAGTAGTAGGTCACCCCCAAGTTGGGACTAATCTCCACCAGGCAAAGGAATCCTAGGCTAGGCAAGGTCAAGAGGAAGACACACAGTTTATGAGGATGGATTCTCTCCTAAGAGCCACTTATGCCCACTTCTCACAGACTCTCATTCCCTAGATGTCTGTCCCACCCTAGGAGTATACACCTTCACTGTCACCAAGATAGTCCTTCGGCTGCTAAACATCCCTTGCCTTGGGCTTTAGCAACAGGCCGGACCATAATTCTTTGAGCTCTATGGAAACTACAGGACCCCTTCCAAGAGTTCTCACTTCCTCCGCGCACTCTCTCACCTGGAGAGAGTTTCTCACAGGCCTGACAACCTCCCTCTTAAACCACAACCACCTCCCTCACCTAGAGAGAGTGTTTCACACAGGCCTGGAAAACTACTTCTTCAGCTCCGTTATAGCACAAGGAGGACAACAGTAAGGCTCTACAAGGAGCAGATGACAGGAACAATTTGCACTCACCCAAGAGACTACGTGGCCACAACAACCCATTGTTATAACACACATGACATAGAAAATTATGGTATGCTTAGGTTTCACAAGACACACAGGAGACACGGCTCATTCCATTGGTTTTAGGATGCATGACAAGACAATTATGCAGAGGTCGATGATGGAGGTCAAACGCAGAGACCAAATGGAATTCATGGGAATACACTGGTTGGCTTCACATTTTTGGTTTTCAAAGCTGCATGAGGTAGGCAGAGACTAGATGTACAGGTCACATGGTTCATACAAAGGATGGAAGAAATGGAGGACGAACCCCCTATCCCAGCTCATTTCTTGTGTTAAATTGCATGTGCCTGGGCCGACACATGTCGTCCATGAAGCTGCATGCACTCCATCAAGTATGCATCCCTTTTTCCAGGAACTTAGGATAAAAATACACCTTTCACACCACTTTGGAATAATAATAAATTATTTTTCAAAGACATAAGCCCTCATTCTTAGCCCCTCTTCCAACCTTTCATCCCCCTCTCCTTTACCCAATATGTGGAAGCTTAGTCCACCATCACTCTTTCTTCATGGTCGGTCGGCACACAATGATGTTTATATATTATATTAATGATCTGCATAATTATGTATACAAAATCAAGTTCCTGGACTTAACACTTAGGCTCTCCATCCTAATAAACACATAAGCCCACCAACTTATCAATACTCGGCTCGCCAGCCTACAAAACATGATTACAATTCATAAGCATGATTACAATTCATAATATAACTGAGACACTATCAGGAGATATTACAATTATGGTTTCACAAACTCAATAAACCTACTAATGAGGTCTATGAAAGATGAAATACCCTCATCTTTGCAACAACTCTTAAACCAATCTTTCAAAAAGGATGGAAGAGAAAGTATGAATAATTTTATTAGAACATTCTCCCCTCCCAATTCTATCTCACTTACATACTTCAAGAATTCTACAATGTGAGCGATTGGGAGGCCTCCAAATATTGGAGAATTTCTCAACCATGTTGTATCAAAATAATTTGGGTATCCTTGAAATTTTTGAAATAAATAGTTGGATACACTTGTTCCCAGTGCTCCATGATCCCAAAACTTGGAAATATCACAGAGTTGAGAGTAAGGTGGCACCTTGGAAAAGGTTAGTGGAGTCTCCAGATAATTTTCTTGAAACTTTCAAAGGGATGAGGGGATTACCCTCAGTGGAGTCACCAGGTAAGCTTTGCAAAGTAAATTGTTTTTGAGGAAACGCTCACCGAAAAGTGTCATCTTTGAGGAGAATTGACTCAGTTTTCCCTGAAAACGACGCAAAATGTTAACGTGCAATTTGTACTTATTCAAGAGGAAAATTTTAAGGGAAGACAAATTGACATAACAGGAGGTTATCCTATCATTGTCACATCAGCAAGATACCTCTTTCTATTTAGGGTTGATGGCCCAGGGGAGACATCCCTGGTGACCTAGGGGTTTGAGAAGACAAAGTTTAAAGTGTGTATAAAGTATCCCCTCTCACAAGTCACACTGATCAGAAAGTACCAAGGTTTTAACCAATGAAGTAATGAAGTGCTTAGATGTACCTTCCCAAACAAAGCAACAAAAAAACATTATCTTTTGCAAGTGCAACTTGTTGTTAGTACTTCATAAAACCATGGACTTATCAATAAAAAAAATAGTTGATGTATGATGAAGAAAACATAATTTTATAACAACAATGTTTATAAGATGATAGCTTCACAATAAAATCCTTGAAAGAGCTTCACAATGCCCCAAAATAATCACTCATTAATATCAAAGTACTAGCATTTGTTATAAGCTAATTAGGCAATGTATAAATCAACTTTACAATTGTTTTAAGGTGCTTTTAATGCTGCAATAGATGGTTGTAGCTTACTTTTGTAACAACAACAAGTAGGTTAGTAGGTTATTCTACTCTAGGGTTAGGAAAAGTTAGTAGAGAGCTTGAGGTAAAAGTTTTGAGAGTTGTTTTCATCAATCACTCAAATACAAGGCTTAGATCAATGCTTCTAGGGTTAATGGAGTCACTTTTAGTAGCGATAATATTGATGGAACAAATGATAATTTGATATCTAGAGACTAGAAGGTCAATGATTGAACTATTGGTAACCCAAGGCTTCAATCACTAAACCCTAGGGGGGAAATGGCCACTAGGAAGTAGGTAACCCTAGGCCCTATTGGTTTTCCTCCTTATTTAGCTCAAGGATGAAGTAGGTGATGGATAGATGAAGTCAAAGATGATAGGGTGTTGCAATGGCAAGGCCCTTAGCACAAATATTCAATAAAATAGTGTTTCTAGCATAATCTAGTAGGTGAAAAGTTATTAAGGCAAGAACAATAACATGTGCTTTAGCCTCCTAGAGTTTTAAGCTACCAATTTCATAATCTTGGAAGAAATGCAAGATAAATACACCATAAACATTCAAATGAAGAAGAATTGAAAAAAATTTACTTACATTCAACAAGAATCATCTAGCAATAGGCCTAGTTGAAGACTTCCACCAAGAAAATGCTAAAATACACCAAAAATAGCCTCCTTCAAGAAGTGCTTACCAAATTTCAGACAAGAAACCCTAATTAGGGTGCAAATTTCAGAACTCACTTAATTGTGAGTGAAAGGTGATGAAAAACAAGAGATAATTTTCCCTTATTTATACAATACAAATGATCTTTAATTTACAAATTAAGTCAAAAAGGTCGACACGGCCAGTTTACATGTAATATCCAGTTTTTACATAAAATGACAAATTAAAACCCTAAATCAAGAAGAAAAGGTAACTTCATTCCCTTTAAGGGTGACGCTAGGCCTCTCTAGTAAAACGTTGTCCTCTAGGAGCAAAACATTAGGCTTCCCAAGCCTTTGGATCAAGCCACATGTGCCACCTGGTACACAATTTCCTCCAAAGTGTCCATCAAACGTTGGGTGACGTCAAGGGTGACATAGGTGATGTCATGGGCCTTTAAAGGCCAGAATCATAGTAGGAGGGCAAGACCCCTTAGGTCTAGGCCTGCCAGACTATCTCTAATGGAACATCCTGCTCTCTCTCTGGTGCAAGTCTCTGACATGTGTTTTCCCCTGGCTGGGGTCTCAGCATCCATCTGGTGGGATTTTAGCCCTATGGAGGTCTGAAATAATCATCTCCCCATGTGTACCTATCCGTTGGGTGTGGCCCTATAAAAACAACAAGTACCCCTCCATGGGATGATAAGTCACAGGGATCATAGCAATGTCAATCACATCTAATAATCAAGTTATCTAAACATGTGCATAAAACCCCCCTTTCTCAGACAAGTGCTCAAAGACATTATGTTATCTAAAAGCTAGGTTTGGAGAGGATGTCAGGAGGTCCTACTAGGATAATTCTCATTGGATGTGGGATGTTTCCAGGTGAAGACAAATCCAGGTCACGTAAGTGGATGAGGTGGTGTAGGGATGTTTGAGCAATTGGTGCAGTGATGGCAGGGGAATGTATGGCTTACGTGTGGGTGACTTTGAACGCTGAGTTGCACCTTGTCATGGATGAAAATGTTTACAATTCCATTCAATGCCTTTTACCTTATTATCTTATTTATTTTTCTTTCAAGAGACTAGTTAGGGGACACTGTCCTGGTGTGGTGGCTAGTGGTGACAATGTTACCCACAAGCATCTCATGGAGATGAGAAGGTTGTATCGTGATGAGAACCCATTTCTCTTGGATATTCCACCAAGAGCCACTACCCTGACATGGTGACCAATTGAATGGTAATGTCATACCACTACATACCCATGGACCTAATAGGCCAGCTCGTGATGAGACCCCCTATCCTCCAACTAGGTCTTGATTTTATTATTTTATGGGTTCCTCTGTTTCTTGCTGAGAATATTTTTTTTGCCTTCTTGAAGATCCCTGGGAGAGGAATATGAAGGTTTTATTCTTTTTGGCTCTTATATTTTTCCAACTACTTTTACCCTCTAGGCATTTAGCCCCTTCTTCCCACAAGGTAAGGTACAACCCTTTGCTATCTTGGAAAAACCAATGCCCGAACCAATGTAGGTGATGGATGAGAGGTAAAAAAGATGAAAAGTGATAAGTATGGTGGGAATGGATGATGACCTTTCATGAACCCACCCAGTGGAAACTCAAAACCTATGGGAACTAACTTGCTAGGGCATCATGCCATTCCCCCCAGGTGTGGACAAATGGAAAGGCATAAGGTCCAGGCACATGTCAAAAGTAAAAAGAATCAAATGCACATATTCAAATTTTTTGAGAATGAGAGTGACACATACCATGATACCCAAATTCATTACCTCATGGAGAAAGACCCACTACTACTGAAGGACCAGGACAGTGGGATGGATGCTACTATTGCTGACAAGATGGAGGTGTTTGAAAACACAGGTATTCCAATAGAGTACGAACACCTTCAATAACCACTCACATAAACAGATCAAAGATCAACACACCGATGTTTTCACATGGTAAAACCCCTATGGGGACACATCCATGACCCCAGCCAATGCGACCACTTGGGGAAGTTTATTAATGCAAAGAAAAAGATTACAGAGAGATTTTACAAGAGAGTTTCTGACAATCAATCATCGGCAAATGACCCTCCATGCTCTTTAAATAGAGATCATGGACCAATCGAGTGTTAAGCCATGGATCAATGGCCATTAAGATCGAGAAGAGTATGAACCGACAGATCACTCTATGTCAGGAACATATCATGACCATCAGATTTCCTAACTACAAATGCATACTAATGAATACTAAAGAAACACACTAGAAAACACACTTTTACCTAACGACACAATAGACCAAGTAGATCTTAACTAACTCATAAGTGTCTAAATATCCTAACATCCCCCCTTAAGAACAACTTGGGATAGGATTGAAGGATTTACAATAGTGACACAATAGGAGAAGGAAGGAGGCATTAGAGCCTATCCCCCCTTAATGAGAACATCCTGAACTCCTAACATAGATCGAAGTTTGGAAAACTTCACTTCTGTAAGAGACTTTGTGAAAATGTTCGCAACTTGATCTTTTGTAGGGAAAAAGAGCACTTCAATAACTTGATCATGAATGAGCTTTCTGATGAAGTGCATGTGTAGCTCGATGTGTTTGCTACATTGATGTTGAACTGGGTCTTTGGCGAGCTTGATGGCACTCTAATTGTCACACCAAAGGATGGTCAAATGCTGGTGCTGGAATCCAAACTTTGAAATGATCTATCGAAGCCACAGGGCTTCCTGACTTGCATTTACTACTGCTCGGTACTCTGCTTCTGCTGAAGAAAGTGCAATAGCATGTTGTTTCTTATAGTCCCAAGTGATAGGTCCTGAACCAAGGTTGAAAACATAACCTGCAGTAGACTTTCAATCATCAGGGTCACCGGCCCAATTTGAATCAGTGAAACCAACCAATAAAGGAGTCCCCCCTGAACTGTAATGTATCCCGAACTGAACTGTACCACAAACATTGCGAAGTATCCTTTTAGCTACTTTCCAATGGCTTTCATGGGGTTTTTGCATATATCGGGCAACAAGACCAACAACAAAGTAAATATCAGGACGGATATGAGTCAAGTATAAGAGGCTACCAACTAACTGACGGTACAGGGTGGCATCAACTTCAGGAGAAGTACAAGTGGCAGAAAGCTTGACTCCAGACTGGAAGGGAGAAGGGGTTGGTTTACAATTGTCCATGTGAAAGTGATGAAGAAGGCCACAAACATACTTAGACTGGGAAATAAAAATTTCTTCATTGGTTTGCAAAACTTGGAGGCCAAGGAAATAGTGAAAAAATCCTAAGTCTGTCAGTTCAAATTTCTTCTTAAGGTTGGTTTTCACATGGTTTAAAAGTTTTGAGTCACTACCAGTAAGGATAAGTTCATCAACATAAAGGAAAAGGATTATGAGATGGCTTCCTACTTTCTTGGTATAGACATTAGGATCAGAATGGCATCTAGAGAATCCAGTGGTAATAAGAAATCTATTCATTTTGGCATACCAAGCTCAAGGAGCTTTCTTGAGACCATAAAGAGATTTCTTGAGGCGAAAAACAAGGCTAGAGTCATTTTGGACATAGCTAGGAGGTTGTTCCATGTAGATTTCTTCTTGCAAATCTCCCTGCAAGGAGGCAGATTTAACATCCATCTGATGGACCTCCCATTTATGTGAGGTAGCAAGGGAAAGAACAAGGAGGATGGAATTCATTTTTGATACAGGGGGAAAGGTTTCATTATAGTCAATTCCTTCAACTTGGGAAAATCCTTTGGAAGCTAACCGATCCTTGTGTCTTTCAACACTTCCATCTGATGCATACTTAGTTCTATAGACCCATTTGCATCTAACAAGTTTTCTTCCTTTTGGAAGAGGTAGAATATCCCAAGTATCATTTTCCATTAAAGAACGATACTCTTCATTCATTGATGTATCCCAATCTGGATGACCTGAAGCTTCTGCAAATGTCTCTGGATCACGAGTTTCTGAAACTTGAGCCAAAAGAGAAGAGGCTCGCTGGAACTGTGAATGTGCTCGACGCTAATCTAAAGGATCACCGACAAGATCACCAGTTTCTTCTCGTGTTGAATGGACCCATCTAGGAAGTGGTGGAGCTGGTACTATTTCAGGTTCAGAGGACTCATCTGGAGGAGGTTGAGGAGGTGGATTTTCATCCTCATTGTCATCATATGAAGAAGAAACCAGATCATAAGAAGGCACAAACATTGAATATGGCTCACAGGTCGAAGAAGACACAACCGTTGAATTAGGCTCGCAGGCCACAAAAGGTACAAATGCCGAATTAGGCTCGCAGGCCAAGAGATTTTCATCAAATTTAACATCTCTTCTAATAATAATTTCATTACAATGTGATTGAAGAAGTCTGTAACCTTTGACATCTTCAGAATAACCAACAAATATACACTTCTCACTTTTAGGTTGCAATGCTTTCCTTTTCTCATCAGGAATGTGAGCCCATGCTATACTGCCAAATACACGGAAGTGACTTACATATGGTTTAATTTTAGTCCAATCTTCTTCCGATGTTATATTTTTAAGAGCTTTTGTGGGAGTTCAATTTACTATGTAATTTTCACAATTGATGGCTTCCACTCAATACTTTAGACTTAATCCCTTAGATTGGATCACACACTTAGCCATTTCTTTCAATGTGTGGTTCTTTCTCTCAGCAACACCATTTTGTTGTGGTGTATATGGTGTTATCACCCCATAATTTATGGGAATCATCTTATGACTTGGATATTATCTGCATCTGGTGATTTGGTTCACAAATGATATTACATTCTTCAAATAATTTGTGAAAAAGAGAAAGGAGGGCCGAAAAGAATTGAAGCAAAGGCCCCATGCAACAATGACAACTTGGTCATACCTTCTAAGCATGACCAAGTTCTTTTAAATTTTCAAGGTAAAGGGTAGTGAATCCATCTGATCATACTGTCTAATCTTGATCAGACAGCCCCTAGGGTTAGAATTAGTGAATGCATCTGATCAGACCATCTAATCCTGATCAGGTAGCCCTTAGAAAG
>ML887649.1:0-13239 GCA_009831015.1 Picea engelmannii | reverse complement strand
GGGGTGGTGGTGGGAATGAAAACTCTAGGATATGTGTGTGTTGAGTTGGTTGTCTCAAATTTAGGTTTGGGATGAAAAACATAGTGGTTTGTTCTACAAATACACAAAAACCTCCATTTTTATGAATACCTCTCTATATCTATTTTTTTGATGTTATATTTATATAGGCACATAAATCTGTTGTCGTTGAAACTATAGACATATATAGAGTCGGCTATGTAGATTCCAGATATTTAATTTTTTTTTAAAGTAATATTGTTTACTATTTTTAATCTATTGGTGTATTGACATATATCAAAATCTTAAAATACATACCTCCTTTATTTCTTCTATAACTTTTGTTAGCTTAACCATTTTTAAAATAAGCTATGTGTTGCACTGGAAGAGACTGATATCTACAATATAAATATATATATATATTTCATAATGTCAATACCCTCGTAGCCTGCACTAATAGAAGGCATTTTAATTTCAAGGATATATTGACTTTCATAATTTTTAAAAAATATAGAGTTAATATTATAAATTTTGAAAAAACACATTGCACTAGAATAATGGGTTTTCTACAATTATACAAAAAAAATTATGGGAATTCCACCATTAAGGTACTCAACACCTACACTAACGTAGACATATACCTTATACTTTTCTAGAAAAATAACATACCATCATTATAAAAACCTAGATTTCAAATAGTTATTTAGAATTTCTATAAATCAAAATTATATATTCGGAAAGCTAATTCAGTTTCCTACATTTTATCTGTTTACACCATATTCAAATTCATTGAAAAAGTACCTTTAATAACCCATCCAAGTTAATAGATTATGTTTTCCATGTTTGCATTGCCACTAACACATCATGAGAGACCGACATTAGCTTGCACTCACCCTTAATGGACATTGAATATCATTGCGTTGAAATTTTACATGGTCATTCTTTGAAGATATAAGTAACACATATTGACTTTGCTAAAGGATTTGGGGTCAATGTTTCAATGGTAGGATCTTGATAATGTTTCACTCCATGTTGGTTATATTCACAGACAATGGAAAAATATGGTTTCACTCCTTGAAATTCTTGTAATGGTTGGAATCCTTCAACATACACTTGTCCAATGGTTTAATAATATGAATTATTTTTTCAAATATGATCACATTAAGTATTTACACATATCAATGATGTTGCAAGGCTGATATAGCCTAAGTTCTGATTTGAGGGTTGCAATTAATGATTGAGGATTGGACTACATGTTACAATAAGAGTTGTTGACCCCATTTATTTGAGTTGTCAATGGTGGCATATCCATACAAACTTAGGCCTTATAATGATATCTTACCCCTATAATAATTATGATAATTTTGTTGGGATATGAAGAACCATGGTGTGGTGATTAAGTGTGATACAAAATGGATCATCATATAATTTTTCATCTATTTGCTACTTTATGGGTGGAAAAAATGGAGCTATTGGCTTGTATGGCCCATTATAGGGGTAGGTGCCATTTTGGTGATTTCAAGTATAGAAAACTTCAGAGCCTATTTAAGGCCTTAAACAACCATTTTCAAGGTCAAAACTTTACCTCTCAATTCTATTCTACACATCAAGATCTTTCCAACAATGTGAAAATTACCTCAATCAAAGTTAGTCTGAAAAAGTTATGCATCCCATAAGTTGACCTATCTTGCTAAACACCATGATACTGAGTGGATGCCATGTCAACTTCCATTACTCACACATGTGGAGCTAGTCACTTGTGGATTTTCAAGAAGATTCTAGATGGTCCAAAACCTTAACATTAATTGGGGATTGAGGCATGAAAAAACCCTAACTGTAACATTAGAAAATTATTAGGACATTGTTAAATAATAGGCCACTAGTATATGAAGGGTTTGTTTTCCTCATTTTATTGTTTATTGTTCAATAGTTGAGCAAAGAATCTAAGAGTGGGATATCGAACCATAACAGAGGAATCACAAGATATTGTGGTATCCATTCAGGCCACAAGGTCCATGCCAACTCCATAGTGAGTGCACATTCTTTGTATTTTCATTTCATAATTGAGAAGACAAAGGAAAGACATAGGCGTCACCTTCTAGCTCATTTTTTCCCATATTGGGTTTTCCCAATGTATAGATTGTGTTCATTTTGTGGATGGTGTGTTATTTCCTTAGCTTATTTCATTTAAGTTTTAGTTTATTTTAGTATTTTGTGCACTAAGATAGTAGTTAAATTTGAAATCTAAAAGTAAAACACTTCATAATACGATGGAAAAATATTGTAATATCTATTGTGATGACAATTTTGGTAGAATATCCAAAACAACTTACAAATCATATTGGTATTAGATAAGCTTTCTTTGTGTTTTTGTGGGAAGTTGCAAGATCCAAGAAGTGGTATAAGAAATAAGTCTTAAAAACCTAGCCATGGTGGATGAGTACAATGAAAATACATGAGATGAATCAAGAGAGAGATTTTCAAAGACGAAAGAACAAATCACTAACATATCTCGCAACATGGTCATTCAAAAGATATATATATGGGAAATATGGATATAATGAAGACCTAGAAAAGGAGTAAAAAAAGGAGTTAGAGAAAGAGAGACCAAGTTCTATTTCCATCACTTCTTCAGGTTAAAGTGGAAGTGAAAGTGGACATCAAACCCTACCAAGGTGATATTGATGTTGTTAATTTGAATCAATGGTTGCAATAGTTGGAAGTTTATTCTAGTGTTTATAACATAACAAAAGAAAAAATATTCCATTTGTCTAACTAAAGTTATAGAATCATGCCCAAACATGGTGGGAAATTCACATGGAGGTGCTTAGGCTAGAGAGTGGTCCCCTAGTCATTAAGTTTTATTTATACTCTATTGGATACAAAGAGGAATAGTGGGGAAACCAAGGAGTGAGTAGCTTAGATGTAGATGAAAATATTACTTGCACTATGACATAGAAGGAGGTGAACTTGTGTAGCTTCCATCCAATGGAAGAGAAGGAGATGACTAAACTTTTTCATATTAAGATCCAAGCCAATAAGACAAAGGTAGATTCTTTATTTGATTTTGATTCACATGTCAACCTCATAGCGGAATATCTAGTTAAACATCTTGGATTCGAAGTTCATGACCATCCTCAACCATATCTGATCCGAAAAGATTTTTTAATGACAATGGTTGAGTTATTAATTGCATGTGTTAATTAATCATTTATGAAGATGAACCAAAGAGGATAAATTTAATGAAGAAAAACAGTAGCCATAAAAAAATATACAAATCTGAACTGAAGCAATAAGAACAACAAACCATAACAAGAGAAGTGATAACGAAGTTCAGCACAAAATTTCCTACGTCTTCGAGCCTTTGTCTCAGTGGGAGAGGCTTCTTTATTAATTCTTCAATGCTTTCAAAGTACAGAAAAAGTACATCAAATGGATCTCATAATGGTCTCACTATGTTTTGCTTGACCTCAGAAATCCAACACAACTGACGGCACTGAAAAAGACTGAGTGTAGCTCCCAGAAATGGCCTGCAAGCATCTGCTCCTCAACAACTTCCCTGCATAAAAATGTCTTTGGCTTGGCTTTGCTTCAACATAACTCTTCTCTGACTATCCCCTGTGGCCTCAAATAGGCTTGTTTTTTATAGATCTGAAGTTGGTTATCATTCCCCAACTTCCTCCCAAAATCTAGGCTCAAAAAGAGCTCAATATCTCCCAATAATGGCCAAAATATCCTTAAAACACCAATTATGGACCCAAAACTTTATTAAAAAACCCACTTTGTAACAAAAATTTAAAAATACACAGAGTAGCCCCCTTGGGATATGCACACGCCCCCTATAACTAGTCATATGAACACCATATGGCCAAGCGCCAACCCTTTGGGTTGCGCACTGGCCTTGGATAGGCTCCAACTCCTGGTCATGGGTGCATGGCATGGGATCGTTGGTTAATGGATAGAACCTTCACGCACCTTTTAAGGGGATAGCCCCTAGCCTTATGGGATCTGCCCAAGATCCAAGGGCTAGGGTCTTATCAAATATCCCCGCACATATGGCGCCTGCGCCCTTGGTTTTATGGTGGTCACATAATGTAATAGAAATGTGGGCTGGGGCTATGCCCCAGCCCTCTTCTGCCCACATAACAATACATTCAAATTTAAATAACATTAAACTTGTTTCATTTAATAAGTAACTTGGTGGTGCGTTGGTAAAAGAGCTCTTTGTTAAGGCGCTTGGGCTTGATGGTGGTCGTGGGTTCAAAACCCATGGACCTCCAAAAAAATTTTGGAACTTGCCACACAACTGCTGACTAGGTGCCATGTGGCTACCCATGCCTGGGCCACGGGGCACCACCTCATTTGCCTGAAAATTGACAAGTGTCACATGCCACGTGTCCAAATATGATTTGATCTGTCATCTGCCCAGTCAACTGCTGCCACATGTCTCTACCACATCAGCATCATGAGGTGTCTTTGGTGATGTCATGCTGATGTCAGCATTGACTTTTTTCTAGTCCTTTGACTTTTTAGCTATTTAAGAAAACGGTCAGAGTGCGATAATTCTTTCATTTGGAGCCCATTTGAGAAAGTAAATATATGGTTGGAATCAGTGCGACGAGCCGGTCGTAATGGAATTGGTTTCATTTGATTATGATAACTTTCATTTTTGAGCCTTTTCTAGACCTGGAAGCCTCCTGGATCCGATTCTGGATCACACCTCCCCACTAAGGACCTTTTTGTCCCCAAAAGGTTATTGACTAGTCAATAGGCTCGGGATAGGCCACCCGACTTATCCTCTGTCTCTGAACTCTATCCTGTGCACCTATCTTATCAGGATCAATTGTGACACAATCATGACAACTGACAGCATATTGTTAGCCATTTGAACCCTGTCACATTTCACTGAAGCCACTATCATCCATGTAGACAACATTACTAATGATAGGATAAAAAACATGACTGTAATTGAGTTGATATACTTATAATATTTGCACGACATGAGCTTATCTTGAAGCAACCTATGATTGATTTTACATTCAACAATCATTTCCTATTCTTGCTTAAGATCGATTACTTCATTTGAAACAATTATTGGTTTGTTTATTGCTTGCACTGCCTTCTTTAATTGTTCCATTGTTTGAAGTGTTTTATTTTCATTAACATGATGAGCATGAACCACATAATCTTGACCTTCTTTGGTTAATTGATATTGATTATCCGTCCTATAGAAGATTTCCTTACGATCATATAAGTATGGACTACCTAAGACCATTCCACTTTCACGTAATGGCACTACATCACATGTTATCTCGTCCACATGATTAGAAGAAATTGCAAATTTGATTGTGCAGTGTTTGTTTATGTGCATTTGATGATGATTGCTTATCCATTTAAGTGTGTAAGGCTTATGATGTACTTGTGTTTTTAACCCCAATTTCTTAACCAATTCTTCTAATATTAGATTAGCTTGAGATCCACTATCGATTAATGTGTCTATCTTAGTGTGTCACATGATGGTCCTTATATGAAACAAGTTACTTCTACAATCAATTCCTTCACCAATTTTACCTGTCATACCAACCAATGAGACCTTGGATTCATCACCTAAATCTGATCCCAAGTCTATGGGTCTTGTTGCTACTACAACTATTTGCTTCCCTTTCCTTTCTTTGAACCACTTTGGCCTCTTCTAGGGATGCAACTGCCAACAACGGTCCTCATCAAGCCCCTCTTTCTTGCAATGCTTGCAAGAGGGCTTCCCTTCCTTCCTTGCCACTGCATTTGAATTCTTGCCATGCCATTTCCTCATGTCCTCTTTCATTGAAGACGATTCCCCTAATACACCTGCTTTCCTTGCTTCAATGTATGTCACTTGAACATAAACTTCATCAAGGTTAGTGGGTCCAAACATGAATACAGTATTTCTAATATGTGCAGGTAAACCTCCTATATGCTTCATAAGGGTTTCCTGTGTATGTAAAGGGATATCTAACATCAATGCCATTTTTCAAAAGCCATCTGTGTATTCTTGCACTGTTTGTCCTTTTCTTAGTTTTAAAGCTTGCCATTCAATTAATGCTTTTTCTTTATAACCCAAAGGATAGAATTGCTTCCTAAGTGCATAAATGAAACTTTTCCATGATGGAAATACATTACCCACTTGTTGCGTTCCATTTTGCAACTTTCTTTTCCACCAGGTGAGAGTTGTGCCTGCAAGTCTCAGAGATGCCAACTTGATTTGTGTGGCCTCATCCTTGATCTGTTGCACACTGCAATAAACCTCCATCTGCCTGACCCAATTTTCAAGTCTCTCTACATTAACTTCACCATCATATATGGGTAATTCAAATTTAACATCAAGTTTTAATAATGGCATTTCATTCTTATGTTTATGAACATGTTTCTTTGCATTGGATTTAGAACTTGAACTTGAAGAAGAAAGAGAAGAAGGAGGTGATGATGGAGGTGAAGGAGGAATCTGAGGAGGATCCTCTTCCTCTTCACTTTTTCCCTTTGAAGATTTCCCAAGAACTAGTCTCTTTCATTCCAAGTAATCCTCGTACAAAACTTTCACCATCTCCGACATAGCAAGGAAGGTTTTTTGAAACTTTTTCTCATCAAGAGAAAGTACCTCTTCTGATGCCATCTTCTCGCTGTGAGAAGCTCTCTTTCTCAATCCAATTAATGGATTCTCTTCAACAATATCACCTTCACCACATTGTAGTTTTTCCCTGGTTAACATGCAAATTTCAACTAGCTCTAATACCACTTGATCCAAAAAGATCTTTTAATGACTATGGTTGAGTTATTAATTGCATGTGTTAATTAACCATTTATGAAGATGAACCAAAGAGGATGAATTTAATGAAGAAAAATATCAGCCATAAAACAATATACAGATCTGAAATGAAGCAATAAGAACAACAAACCATAACAAGAGAAGTGATAACAGAGTTCAACACAAAATTACCTACGTCTCCAGGCCTTTATCTCAATGGGGGAGGCTTCTTTATTAATTCTTCAATGCTTGCAAAGTACAGAAAAAGTACATCAAATGGATCTCATACTGGTCTCACTATGTTCTTCTTGACCTCATAAATCCAACACAACTGACGGCACTGAAAAAGACTAAGTGTAGATCCCAGAAAAGGCCCGCAAGCATCTGCTCCTCAACAACTTCCCTGCATAAAAATGGCTTTGGCTTGGCTTTGCTTCAGTATAACTCTGCTCTACCTGTCCCCCATGGCCTCAAACATGCCTTTTTTTATAGATTTGATGTTGGTTATCATTCCCCAACTTCCTCCCAAAATTTGGGCTCAAAAAGAGCTCATTGTCTCCCAATAATGGCCAAAATATCCCCAAAACACCAATTTTGGACCGAAAAATTTATTAAAAAACCCACTCTGTAAAAAAAAATTAAAAATACATAGAGTAGCCCCCTTGGGCTATGCACACGCCCACTATAACTAGTCATATGAACACCATATAGCCAAGCTCCAGCCCTTTGGGCTGCGTGATGGCCTTGGATAGGCTCCATCTCCTGGTCGTGGGCACATGGCATGGGACCATTGGTTAATGGATAGAACCTTTGCACACCTTTTAAGGGGATAGCCCCTGGTCTTGTGGGATCCGCCCGAGATCCAATGGCTAGGGTCTTATCAAATATCCCCGCGCATATGGAGACCGCGCCCTTGGTTTTATGGTGGTCACATAATGTTATAAAAATGTGGGTTGGGGCTATGCCCCAACCCCCTTCCGCCCACATAACAATACATTCAAATTTAAATAACATTAAACTTGTTTCATTTAATAAGTAACTTGGTGGTGCGTTGGTAAAAGGGCTCTTTGTTAAGGCTCTTGGGCTTGATGGTGGTCATGGGTTCAAAACCCATGGACCTCCAAAACAATTTTGGAACTTTCCACACAACTGTTGACTGGGTGCCACGTGGTTGCCCATGTCTAGGCCACGTGGCACCACCTCATTTGCCCAAAAATTGACAAGTGTCAAATGCCACGTGTCCAAATCTGATTTGATCTGTCATCTGCCCAGTCAACTACTGCCACATGTCTCAGCCACATCAGCATCATGAGCTGTCTTTGGTGATGTCATGCTGACGTCAGCATTGACCTTTTGCCAGTCCTTTGACTTTTTAGTTGTTTGAGAAAACGGTCAAAGTGCGATAACTCTCTCATACGGAGCCCGTTTGAGAAAGTAAATATATGGTCGGAATCAACGCGATGAGTCGATTATAATGGAATTGGTTTCTTTTGATTCCGAGAACTTTCATTTTTTAGCCTTTTCTGGACCTAGAAGCCTCTTGGATCCGATTCTAGATCAATATCCATTGTGATTTAACCATCCACCAAAGTCATGTTTTCAACACAGAGGCCTTATGTCATAGGTTCCAATCAAGTCCCTCATAGTTACTAGTTGTTATTGTGGTTAGCATCCCTCCATCAATATATTTTGAGGAAGAGGGTTGGGGGGGGATCCCACATGAGTTTCCTTGGAATGTGTGTGTGTGTGTGTGTTTTATATTAATTAGTTAAAACATATTTCCAAGTCATTTTTATTATGATGATACCATAGGACAAAGGTTCAAATGTTATTAAGTCTATCAAGGTTACCAATGACTATTGTGGTATCCAATCGAATCACCCTCCATATCAATATTCCAAGGAAGAGTGTTGAATCTCATTAATTTTTACTTGTAAGTGTGTCTATGTGTATCAATCGTGGTTTGTTCAATTAGTGAAGCGAGGTGCTAATGTATCCTCCACTAGGGTTCAACTCTTACCATTGACATAATTTAAATCCTTCAGGTGGACTTTGGGCCTCATTTCATATTATGTTTCATTTGGGTATGATGTAAACACACACACACACACACACACACACACACACACACACACACACACACACACATATAGGTAGATAGATAGATATTCCTAAGGAAAACCTCATAAGGAAACCCCTAAGAACTTCCCTGAATTTTGTGTATGGTACCTAGTCTAAACCCATCAGCATTGGTTATGATTCCTAATCTAGTATGAACATTGAGTGAGGCACCCAATAATGAAAAATATCATAGGGAATCAACCATTATACCTTCTACATGAAGATCAAATAACTCAACCATTTGATCTAGCCCAATAAGATTGATGTTTGGAAACATCTCATCCCACCCTCAAGCACTTAAGTGAGAATGCGATTTTTGGTACCTTGTTAGCCGCAAGCAACCCACAAGGTGAAAACATGTCACAAATGAGATTTGAACCTAGATGGGGAGAATAATGACTTCTCTTAAACACCCAATATAGGCCCAACTAACACACACACACACAATACTTTATGTTGATCCTTTTTAGATAGATGTGTGCATTCTACAACCCACCTGGGGTAGATGTGTAACATCCATATTTGTATCACCTTTTATTCCATCTCCCATTTCTCACACATGTGGAGCTAGCTAAACAAAGATATCCAAAAAATATTCTATAGTGTAACAACCCTAATCCTATTTAGGGGTTGGAACATGGAAATATCCTAACTCGTCCCTAATGACTATCGAGAGGTGTTAAATATATATATATCCAAGGGGAGAAATGGGTTTTATTCATATTGTATTCATTCATTATTCAATAATCAAGAAAAGAAAATGATTGAGATATCGAAGTAGAGAAAAAGATGTAAGTGATCATGCAATATCCAATATGGCCCACAATGTCCATCCACCCCACAGTGAATGATATTTTTTGTTTGTAATTTTCATTATAAATATGAGAAGAAAGGAGAAAGGAACAACACTTATTTTATTACCAAAGTTTTCCCAACACAAGTTTCTCTAGCGTATTGTGTGAATTCAATGTGTTGATGATGTGCTCATTTTACTATTGTAGATTTTATATTATTTTCTTAGTTATTTTCATGAATATAGTAATGTGATTTTAATATCCAAGGCTTAGTCATAATTAAATATTGTGAAATAGAGCATAATATCATTTCATTTGTAGTAGTATTGTAAGATCTACTATGACGAATTGTCTAATGGAATATTCACATTAGTTCATAGATCATTTATACTTGCACATCTCCTTAAATTGAGTCGTAATGGGTTGATGCATTGCTTATACTCACTAACATGAATCAGAAAGAGGTGAGGTTGTTCCACTAGAATTCCTCTTTAAGGTCATCATCATGTTCCATGCATCAACCATCATTCCTTAGGCAGAATGGTGAGGAATATTAGGAGCTAGGACAAATGTGTCAAGGGAAAACAGGATGAAGAAAAAGTAGCTATGCAAAAAAATTATGAGGCGAATGATGGGATGGGACAATAGGGGAATAAGGGAAACCACATGTCATGTAAGTGATAAAGTGACAAGTTACATCACTTATAATAGGTGTGTTTGTTATGTGCATGGGTGCATGGGCTATCTATGTGGTTAGGTGCATCACTTATGTGTGTTTCTTATGTGCATTGCTTAATTGTGTAGGTATGTTAGGTGAATTTTCTTATGTTAGGTGGATTACTAATTTGCATGAGTGCATCACTTTTGTGTGTTTCTTAAATGTATGTGGGTTTTGTGCATCACTTATTTATATCACTTAGATGCATATGTTAGGTGTGTCCCTTAATGTGCATGAGTGAGTCTCTCATGTGTGATGCTTGTGTGTGTGGGTTAGGTTTGTCACTTATGTGCATTGCTTATATTGTGGGTTAGGTACATTAGTTATATTAATTGTGCCATATGTTTCTCACTTGTGTATGTGAGTTAGGTGCACAAGTTAGGCATGCCACTTATTTTTATGGTTTGTTGTGTGGATTATGTCTTTATGATCTTTATCATTCTATCATCTCTCTAATTCAACATTTTACTTGGCATTGATCTTGTGATGGCCTTTGGCTTCAATAATAATATGTCAAAGACAATGCCATTGAAAATATCATTGCAGTATTGTCCTTCCATTTCAATACTCTTATGTTTTCTCTCTATAATCACACCAATATCCAATACCATCATTATCATATAGGAAATGATGCAAAAATCTTAAGGAAGACCCCAATTTTCCTAGCGAATGAGAATAAATTATAATAATAATAAGAGAAATACAAAGGGATACAACAATAATACTCCCTTAGAGTTTCATTAGTTGGTATGAAGAGCATGCCAACAATGTTAATCTCACAAGCACAAATATCAATATATAGTGAGGTTATTTCCAACATTTCAAAGGCATCCATCATAATTTGTTGACTATTCTTGCTAAAGAGATCCATAATGAATCCAAATTCACAGGAGTATTGATTAAAATAGATGAATAATAGATATTGAGACACTCTACTAAGATCATTGATAATGATATGCAGTGCATCACCATCTTTATGATCTTGGAAGCTTGTCTTGGATCGTACATTTCATTCCTCCATGGCCCATAAAAATGTTTTGCCATTCTTTCCTATCCATTATTATCTCTTACCATTTCCTAGAGAAGCATAACAACCTTTGTACACTCACATGAACAAATTTTCTAGTCTTTGGAAAAATTTTATACTTACCCAAAAACAATAATTCTCACAATTTATTTTAAACACAAATTCATATTTCCTCTATGAACATTATGCATACCAAACTTACACACTTTGATAGGTGGATTCACTTCTCACACAACTCAAATAAGAATGTATAACTACATGGATAATGGTAAGACCTACAAACCTAGACTACTAATAACCTACAAACTGTAATCCACAAATCACTCACATACTATGGATTAGGCTCATAACTTTGCAGAAATGCATTCCTAGCTTAGCCCCATGAATAATAACATGCATTCAAAAATAGACATTAGGATTCTAAGAGTGGATAAAACCTCTCAAAAATAGACATTAGGATTCTAAGAGTGGATAAAACCTCTAGTGGGGGTAAGAAACTCCATTATCATATCTATTATTACATTACACTTCTCAAAAATAATACAAGAGGCTATCTTTATGATGTGAGATCTATTAGTCCTCATTCAAAGAGGAAACAAAGAAATAAAATGATTGCCAAAGATGTAACTACTTCACATCATTCTCACAAATCTATTATCTATTTATCTTCACAATAAATATGTTTTTATTTTTCCCACTTAAGTTCAATTCAAGTTAAGATTTTAATGAGGATATTGTTGTAACAGTCTTAAATCCTATATTACAAAGCCTCAATTTTTTTTTGTTAAAGCCAAAAGTTTAAAAAATTCACATATCTGGCAGAGCCAGTGATTACAACCATATAAATCTTTTATTTTCTGCAACCTTGACATATAAACTTGTGCTAACCAGAGAGAAAACTAAAAGAGGTCTAGAAGAGCTTGAGAATTGTATCTGGATCTGCTCCATTGGCCTGAACATGGTGTGTAATTGGCTGATGAACTTCCTTTGATCCCCAAGATGAGGCAGCATCTTGGACTGGAACTGCTTCGAAAGCTCTTTCTCTTAACATGTATTTGAACCACTTGACTTATCGATTCAACTGGCCGAATTGTTTGCATCATAAGAGTAACTTCCCTGTCTCGCTGCTCTTCTTTTTCCTCCAACTTTGCTTCCAATCTGGTCAGTCTGGCGTTATGAGATGCAATAATTCGATGTTGAGTTATGAGCTACTACTGGAAGGAGGATAAAACACAAGGGACACAGTCTCGATTCTGGCACTGTTCCATGCTTCACTGCCTCCACATATAACGAACCTGAGTATAAGAGACGAAGGACCTAACCTGTAAATTCACATTCAAATTCGAACCCACGACGTTGCAGCTGCAACTGCTATGAAGAACTAGGAGCTGAAGATGAGGAAATCCAATGCGAGAGCACTGAGTCTGCAGAGGGAAAGGATTCATATCCACAATAGCACGCTGAAGAATGAAGAGTGAAATGAAAGAAACCCATGGCACTGCATGCGAAATCAAATCCCACATGGAGTTAAGGCAAGGGATGCTCTTTGGGTTTACCATTGAGCCTCATCTCTCCTTGTATCAAGTCTTTAGCAGCTTTGGCAAGCTTGTTTGTCTGAGAATTATGAAGTCGGAGAATCTGGAAGAAGGAGACTTTCCTAAACTTCTTGCATTTCGATAAAATTCTCCTTGAATGTCGAAGGAAGGGAGAGGAGGATGGGGGGGTTGGGGGATTGAAGTTTTTATCACAATTTCAGAGTCGCCTAAAACTATGAAGTCCCTATTAGGGTCAGGGTCAGCTG
>WSFP011504112.1:0-13607 GCA_009831015.1 Picea engelmannii | reverse complement strand
TTGGAATACCTGTGTTGTCGAACAATTAGTAGTTTCATAATTTAATTTGTAAGAAAGGGAGAAAGTTTGTTTAGTGGGGGAAACAAATTAAATACCAGATCATGATCTCTCTTTTGAGGAAGCACCATTAAAATACATCTTCCAAACTTTATTAGTATCACCTGTAATCTTATTAATAGTTTTGCAAATTAAAGTTTCTTTATTTTATTCTTGAGAATATGCTAATACAAAGTTTCCTATCATTTCCAGCATAAACTGGATGATTGTGTGAATTGTTTACATCACTTAGTGTATAAGTGAAACGAGCTTCTCGATAAAGTCTACGAGTTTTTCCACCAAAAACAGTTATAGTTTCATATGATAAATCTAATTGAATCGTTCCTCCTAACTTTGCACCCCAAGATCTAGAAAGGAGCATGCCAAAGCTAAGTGGTACATCAACAACAACAATATCCATTATAATAATTTTATTAGGGATTTGTGTTAAGTAAATGAACAAATATTTAATTAATCCAAGACACCGAATGTTCTTTGAATCAAAGGTATATAAATATTTGTAAGGCTTAGTAATATCAAACCCTAATTTTTCCATTATAACTTTAGGCATAAGGTTATGCAAAGCTCCTGAATATAACATGCAATTATGTAACAATTGATCATGTATAGTTAGGGTAACATAAAAAGGAGCAATATTAGATTCCTCTTTTTCCTGATAAGGGCCTATAGAAATTTTTAGTGATTCATCTTGTTCATTAATAAAATCAAAATCTAAAACAAAATTAGGAGATGAACCTAGGAATTCAGAAACTTGTTTTTTAAAAGATATCTTAATTATTTCACTTAATGGGACTAGTATACACATCTTATTAAGATCAAAAGTTAAATTAAAAGAACTTATGATTGGGGTGGATGTTTCTTTATTCTACATTTTAGAGAAGGATCGATTGTTTCTTTAGGTTTTTTTAATACATCTTTAGTCACTTTTTTATTTTGAGGTCGAAGGTGACTATTTTTAGGCCTAAAGTCATAGTTATGTTGTATTTACGATAAAAAAGACTCAAAAAAAATTTTATGCTTCTCATCCCACACATTTTCTATTTCTTTTTATGTCATGTTAATATTTTGTAAATATTCTACTATTGAATTCTGATGATGGTATGAAATGGGATAATCCTGAGGTTGAACATCATCAAGCCAATTGATTTCAGGCATTTCTTCCAATATTTCAAAATATTCATCCTATATTACAGTATAAAAATATTCAACCATATTATTACTTCTCCATGGAGGTTAAGGTGGGGGTTCTTCTACCTTCTTATCTATATTTAAAATTTGAGGATTCAAAGGCCATCTATAAGGAGGAAAATTCCTAGTGGGGAAAGTTTTAAAAGTTCATGAAGTATTATAAATATTTTTTTTTTGCAAATTTGATGATGGATTAGGAGGAACAATTTTATTGGTAATCTCGAATTTATCCTTCTTAATAGCTAAGGATTTAACCATTTTTGTGATTTCATCAATCTTCTGATCTTTCTTACTGGAAGAAGATGGTTCATTAGAATAATCTTCAGGATTTTTCTTGGTTTTTGTCTTTTCAATCTTATATTTATTTTTAATAGAAGCGATCAAATTCCCTTATAGGTCTAAAGCATCAATTTTCATAATAGCTAGTGTGGAATCTCTCTGCTCTCTTAATAATAGAGAAAATTTAGGATTAAAAGAAAAATAATAAGTAACTTTAGCTGCAGTTGGGGTGGGTCTGATATATTCAAGAATTCTATTATAAACTGTATTAAATATATTGGTAAAATTTGAAATAGATTCATTTTTTTTTCTTTTAAGGGCAACAAACTCAATTAAGTAATATTGGTGGTCTCTTTTCTCACCCCATTGATTAAGGAAATTTGTTTCCAATTGTTCCTAGTGCGTGATATTATTCATGGGTAGATTTTGAAACCATTGTCATACATCACCTTCAAGGATTTGTAAAAATAATCTAAGACAAACATCTTCCTCAGATACTCTGAGATTTTTAGTACAGTCTCTAAAGGTAGCAATATGATCTTCAACACTTACACTAGATTTACCATTGTATTTAGGAAACTCTTTAAGATGTTTATCAGGTAAATAGTGGAGATGTTGAAGAAGTAATAGGGGTTGATAGTGGACATTTACCCACTATTGTACTCGTGGAATCATGACTTCATTTGTATTATGAGGTGATTGTTTTTCAAATTTAGGAATCTTACTTAAAGGAATAGGACTTACAATAGATGAAACTTTTCCAAACAGATTCCAAGTAAAAAATGTGTCAGAAATGTCCACCAAAGGGGTATTATCTAACAGAGAAGAATCAAAACTTTTATTTGGTTGGGTTTTATATTCAAACTGATATTTAATGTGTTGAAACTATTGAACTTCGATATTTTCAATCTCATGGGAAACAATCGAAGAAGATCTTACTCTACGAAGACTATTCGCCAGAAAAATAAGTTTCTCAAGATCAGTAAGCAGAGTAGTGTATGGGGGTCTTTGGTGAGAATGAGTATTTCTTGAATTTTCTTCCAGGTTTTCTTAACTAGGTGAAAATATTTAAAAAATAAATTTTCAAGAAAATCAAAATTAAAATGTTACTTCATTCACCATTAAATCACAATACGTGTCATTTCCCATAAAGAAATTGAGCCTTAGAACAATAAATATTCACTCTATAAAGTTATTCATATAGAAATGATAAATTTTTAAAAGTACTTACATGAGTCACCATTCTCAATTCTATTGAATGTGTGGATTTGGTTGTGTTATTGGATTAATCGGTAAATGTGGACATAAACAGATCTTCCTAGATCCACCTAGATCTAGAACAAAACATAACAGAATATGATGCTTTCCCTAAGCTCTAATTATTGAGTTCACTATTTAACAAGAGATAGACAACATACCATTTAAATGTCGTTTCCTCCTGCCATTTCCATCCTATCTCCACTCTAGTGCTCCTGTGATATTGAATCTGCAAGGTAACACAAGCCATCCAATGTGAAAGAAATACACTGAACTCAACAAGAACCTATGTATGTGATCAAGGAATCATACAATAAAACAAAGCAAGTTTTATGGGAAAGAAGCATATCATTGTATCATATTAAAATGAAAGTGGAGATTACAACCAAATCCTTGATGTCATAAAGTCCCCTTTCAATGGCCCTTTTCTCCAACATACACACTTGCTCCAACCTTGAATGAAGAAGATCCACCATGACTTGATGAACTAAAATGAAGCTCTCAAGTATGAATTGAAGTAGAATTCGTCATCCAGTTCTTAGCCTATTCAACCTTATACTTTTCCATGAGAGATCCATATTTATATAGGGGAAAGAGAGATGGTTAAGGATATTAGGATGATCCCACCAAATCAGAGAAGTGAGTAAGATCCAAACCATTCGGAGGCCACCTCATCTTCTAGAATATCCCCTTCTAGAACTTCATGAAACTTGACCTTTTCTTAGTCTTTTGACATCGTCACACTCTAGCTATAGTGCAGCATGCAGAGACATCACAGCCTAAATTTAGAGAAGGGGGAGATGATCAGGCATCATCGCACCCTATGTATAGTGCATATTGTGACGACCTTCCTTAATAGGGTATTTGAGAATAGAAAGTCAGTCACTTTCCTCATGGAGAAAGACTCTTTTATCTTTTCATGGGAACATGAACACATGTTATCAGTGGATCACTAGGGTGACCAAAATAATGTGTAACGTAATTCCCCCCAAAGTATGAAGCTGGAACTCGTGACAGCTGAAATACTTTGTATAATGTGTGTGTCAGAAAACAAGGAGCACACAGATCGGGAACCTACAAACAATCAAGCTTCAACATAATAATATAGCATTTTCTGAGGTAGGCATTCCCATACTCAGATTACATAATGTTAAGTGAATCATCACCACTAAATATACACTGTGGATCCATGTCATTGTGAACCGACATAGCCACCAAGAGTACACTGTGGATATATGCACTAAAAGGATTCAAATTTGGACATAGCCACGAGACATACAAAGTGGATCTATGTGTCAATACAAATCTAATTAATACTCTGTCTCAACCTAGACCAGAATGGTATGATCCAAGGTCTTGATTTCCATTGTCCCTAAGTATGAATCTAACCATGTGATTACAGGTGATGAAGTCGAACGTGGTAGAAACCACTTGATTACCGGTCAATGATGAGAACCGTTAACAAGTGCAAGGTAAATCACCATTGATGTCAATGACTCCCAAGGTACCCTAGTACAATCCAATGAATGTGAATAAATGGGTTGAAATCGACCACTCGATGGAATCTCTCAATCAGGGGTCAATGATGTGAACCCACTTTTGAAAGCGAAGAGACCTGCCATTGAGGCATGCAGGCTCTAAGGTATTGAATGATTTCTAAGTCTCGTTCCTGGATAATGAGTTGAAGTCGACAGGAAAAGACTCGTCACATGAGGGCCTTAATGTATCCCCCATCAATGACATGAAATAAGTAACAAATTTGAAGTAGATCAGAGTATGAAGTGATTCAAAACTAACTCAGGGAAGGCCGACGTGGTAGAAGATTTATAATTGTAGATGGTCGAATCGATAGAAGTATTATTCAGGTTGGAATTCTCTTGAACATATGAATGACACGACAATGGTATTGGAATCATTGAGTCAGGGAGGACCCAACATATGGACATGCAGATGGTCAAACATGAGACAAATGGATTTCCCAACCTGGACACAATGATGAAGGGGGGTGTCATGTTCAAAAGCGACTACTATTGCCACTAACACAAATACAAAGACACATTTCTTTCCCAAATTCCCCCCACCATTTCTAGCGAGTACCTCTTTATTTTTACGCAAGATTGAGGAGGATAACATATGCTTGTTTATGTAAGCTCATCCTTCAGACGAATCCCTCAGAGTATGTTTAACGAACCATAAGAAGGAGTGGTTCGGTCCCATATGGGTCTTTCGATGTTTGTGTAACGAGTCCAAAGAGAGAAAACTCAGGGGTTTTCATGTTTAGGGAGTTTGAAAAACACTTAAAGAGAACTCCATCGGTTCCTTTTTTGTAAATTAATATTATGAGACTGAAAAAGTGATAACCTACCGCTCATCAAATGTTTTCTTCAAATACTTTTACGAGCGTGAAAAGAACAAGGTTGCTCGACAATCTTTTCATTTTTATGGAGCGTGAAAAGATCTTAAAGGATACTACATAGGTTTCATTTTTCATGTTACCATTATGAGTTCGAAAAAATGACAAAAGACTACTTGATTGCATTCTCATGGTTTCATGAGCGCAAGAAAGAATCAAGACTTGCTCGAGTTTTTCCTGAAAAATCCTAAAAGTATATGCGACAAATGTAAAAAAATGAACCAAAAAGTGGATCCTTGTTTCATCGTTTCACTCCTAGACTTTTTATCTGCAAAAATAAAACACTTGCAAAGTCATTAGGACTTTAGGGTTTAGACAAAACATATAAAATAATATAAAAATACAAATGAAAAAGTGAAAAAATCAATAAAAATGGGTAAAAACCTCATTTCACTATTTCACCCAAACCTTTCTTAAACCCCCTATTTACCTCGATTTTCAACTGCGGATTGTGGAGGGCACGGCTGATCATTCGACGAACCGTCTCCACAGAACATGTAATCTTCATTTCCTCTATCTTTCCATGGATTAAAATTTGTTTTTCATTGGTTTAAAAATAGATTTCTAAGTTAATTTTTGGGAGTACCTATGAGTGAAGTTCATCTCATGCACCCTATATCGGTCCCTGTGACAATCTAGGATCATCGCAGGAGGCCATATAGCCAGTCTGCGATGAATCTGCACTATGCATATTCCCTGTCCTGCAACGTGCGCAGCTCAAAAAGTTTTTAAAGATGCAATTGCCAATAAAAATGCTTCGGGGAAGGAAATTATGATGCTAATCTCTCTTTACGGTTTCAATGCAGGTTTTCCACGGTCAGAATGTTGGAATGGTGTGAGAGAGAGAACGAGGAGGAAGACTACTTTGTCGAGAATGACCTGGGAATGGTAATGGCCCTACGACAATGTGGGTTGTTGAAATTCTTCAAAATCCAGGGTATGAGGGCCCAGTTAAGATTACTCGAGTACCTAGTTCACATGTGGGATGTGAACGAGTAGGTGTTTCATGTGGGTGCTCATACTCTTACGATAGATAACAAGGATATTTACTTCTTAGCTGAGCTATCTCACTGTGGGTCCCGAGTAAAAATTACAGGTAGTAGGGGTGGTGGCGAGCCTATGAACCACTATATCAATGAACATTGTGTGTCAAGTACCCAGAAGCATAGCGGTAAATTCGATATAAGAGATGTCCAAGAATTGTCTCTACAGACCATCCTCTATACCATCACACACATGGAAGGGATTGCAACTCCCCATATGGCTCTTTAGATCTATTTTCAATATGCACTGGAGTGTATGGAGCCTCGATTTTTCAACTAGTGTAAAGGGGTTCTCAAAAGTATGCAAAAACAACTAACCAAGTGTAGGAGTGGTGGATTGAAATAGTTCGGATACGGGTTGATTTTGGTATCATTATTCCTAGAGAGGGTCCTAGTTTTGTTATTACAGGTAGAGTGGGTTATACCTTCCCCACAGGATCTGAGAATGAAGAGGTGGGTCGACCTCATGGAACGACATGCAGTTGGTCCCATCGTTAGATATAACGATGTTTTCTTCGACTGGTTGAGAACTCAAATTCTCATGGTCAACGACTATGCATATGTTGGGCTAGACTTCCAAGGAGATTCAGAATTAGCTCTTCCTGAGGGTTTCCAATGGGGGGACATAGGTAAGAAGGACATTTTGTTTATATCATGTTTTTGTTATTTTTAAAGATATAATTTTTTTTTATGTTGTTTATCCGATGACTAATCAAATTCTCTTTGATGATGAAGATGTGGGACCTTATCTTCCTCCAAGTTCTTCCCCTATCCATAGGTGAGGGGAGAGAGGTGATGTAGTAGGAGTACCTACTGCTGACTTTGAGACTCTAGAACAAAATTTGTAGGGACTCACGATGAAAATCCCAGATGCCTCTATTGATGATATTTTGAGGCATTACCAGCGCCACACAGTGGGCATGTCTTCTTCCATCGGTCGGCTTCTCCGTAGAGTAGCACTGGAAGTCGCATTTTATAGTGATAAACATCCTTGATGCTCTATTGTATATGAAGCCATGTGCTTCACATTTTTGATATTTTGGTTTTCGGACAAGAACACTTTTTGTAAACTTTTATCATTATATATATATGAGGCTTCTACTAGCTTACTTGTTGTATATACAAAGTGTGATTGGATTTTATAAATGTTTCAAATGTTTGTCTAACACATAATTAGCCAAAGCATTTATTAATGTATTTAGACATCTAGGAATGTGTTGATATTCAATGTAATCAAAGTGACCTTCCAAGAGGCGAATTCGTAAATATATCTTTAACAACGTAGGACTTCGAATGGAGTAAACATTACTCAACTATAAGACTACTAAATCTGAATCGAGTCATACAATAAGGTGACGGATTTTGATTGAAACAACGTCGGTCAATAATTCTATGACTACATTGTATTTCGCAATATTGTTAGTTGCACGACCAAGGTAAACACCATGTAGAATAATCAATTCATTCGTAGGTGCATAGATTGCCCAAGCAACAGATGCTAAGTTATGAGTACTGCAACTAGTGACATCAGAAAATCCAATGTAGGGTAGTGAAGACACCGACAGCTGGAAACCAAGCACAACGCAAGGTAAGCAGCTAAAAGTAAAAAACAAACAACAAAAAATCACACAAGAGTATGATACACTAAAAGTACAAGTGCACTCATGCAAAAAATGATTGAAGCATAGTACATATTCAAGTAAATCCAATTTCTGGGTTCACTCAAAGGAATTCCATCATAATCAACCATCTCATAAGCTCCCTTCTCCAACACTCATTTGACAATGTAAGGACACCGCCACATGGGATCGAATTTACTGGCCCCTAGCAAATCACGATCTTGCTCGTAAAGAAGAACTAGATCACCTTCAGAAAAAACATGTGGCTTGACATGTTTGTCATATTGGGATTTAACATGTTTCTTCTGAGTTTCAATAACTAAGGCAGCATCATGACGGGTTTCGTCTAGTTGCATAAAATACAAAAGACGCTCCTCTTTAGCAGAGGTGTTAGGGAGAAGTTCAATGACTAGTTTCAAAGATGGTATCTCACATTCAATTGAAAAAATTGCTTCGATATCGTATACTAACTTGAAAGGTGTGAACCCTGTGGCAGACTTAATGGATGTCTGATAGGCCCATAATGCTGAGAACAACATCATGTGCCAATTTGTCTTATGAATTCCTATCATCCATCAAAGCATAGTAATGAGAACCTTGTTGATTTCTTCAACCTGGCCATTGTCCTATGGATAATAGGGGGTTGAGTTTTCATGGCGAAGACCCAACTTGTCAGTAAGTTCAGACACCTTAAAATTTTGAAAATGACTACTGTGGTCAGTAACGATGGCTTGAGGGACACTAAACCTAGTAATGATATGATTGAATATGAACAATGCTCCAGTTTTCTCGGTGTTATCGAATGTAGTCATCGCCTCGGCCCATTTAGTGAAATAATCCACAGCGACAATGATGTATCCATGCCCCCCTGTCCGAGTGAGGTTTACATGTCATGAATTCAATGCCCCATTTGGTGAATGGACCAACATAAACTACAAGATGTAAGGGATCAGGATGAGATTGGATCTTGTTGTTATAAGTTTGGCAAGCATGGCATTTTTGGACGACAGTAATGCAATCCTTAAACAAAGAAGGCCAAAAATAACCAGCTCGTAAGATCTTTTGGGCAGTGGCATACCCAGACATATGACTGTCACATGCTCCAGAGTGACATTCATTCAAAGATTTCTCATCTTCATCGTATGTGAGACATCGAAGAAAAATGGAATAAATACCATGACGGTAAAGGATATCACCAAGGATGATGTATTGAAGGGCTTGATACCGTATACGACGACGATCTGTACTAGAAAGATCAGGCCAGAAAGTTTGAGTATGGAGATAGATGATGATATATCTGTACCACACATCATTAGAATTGATCACAAAAAGGGATTCTTGAGGTAAGGAATCCTCTGCCACATTTTCTGTCTCAGTGGAGGGATGGTCACATATCAATTCAGCAAAAACCAAAGATTTCTTAGACTAGGCGCGATCAAACTCCAAGTCAAACTCCTGGAGAATCACTATCCATTTGGAGTACTTTCCCCCAAGCAATTGTTGAGTAAGGATATGTTGCATGGGGTTGAAATCTAGAATGACAGTGGTTCTGTGTAATAATATGTAGTGACAAAAACGTTGAACAACTTGAACAGCTGCCAAAGCCAGTTTCTCCACATGTAGGTATTTGGTCTCGGTAGTCGTAAGACTTTGACTCAAATAGTATATCACATGTTCATCATGTGAATCATCCTCTTGGACTAAGACCATAATAGTGGTACAATCTGAAGCAACTAAGTAGAGGAAGTAATCTCGGCTATAGTCAGGTGGAAACAACAATGGTGTACAGGTTAAGGCGAGTTTCAAATATTCAAAGGATTTGTTTGCAGTATAGTCCCATACAAACTCGTAACCTTTATTGAGTAGCTGAGTGAATCCTTTCATTAGTTCAATGTAATTGGGAATGAAACGACGCAAGAAGTTTGCCTTCCCTTGCAAACTTTGGAGATGGCATAGTGTGGAAGGAGGAGGTAGATTAAGGATAGCCTCAACCTTCAAGGGGTCTACTTGAATCCCATGTATCAACACAATAAAACCAAGAAGTCGGTCGGAATCCACACAAAAAATGCTTTTGTGTGGGTTCAAACGTATGCGATAATAACGATAGTGTATGAAAATGGCCCGTAAATGTGCCAGGTGATCTTGACGATGCATGGAATGCATCGGGAGATCGTCAATATAGGGTTGCACAATGTGCTTAATATCATGAAAATCGTAAGACATAGCGTGTTGAAAGGTCGCACGAGAATTCTTGAGACCAAGGGGTAATTTATGATAGGCAAAGGTTCCCCAAGGGAAAATAAAAGCAGTCTTGTGTTGGTCCACGGGTAAAATATTAATTTGGTTATAGCCAGAGAATCTGTCCATCAAGGGAAGATTTCACTCTCGGCACAGTCGTTAACGATCTAGTCAACGAAAGGGGTCGGGTAATTGTCCTTAGTACAAGCCTTATTTATGTCCCTATAATCTACACAAACACGGATGGTTCCTTGTTTCCTATTTACTGCAACAAGATTGGATACCCAATTAGTCAAAGCCACGGGATAGACAAAGTCATCTTTAAGAAGTTTTTCAACTTCAAGCTTGATAGCAGCAAATTTGCATGGATGTATTGGGAGAAGTCTCTTTTGAATGGGTTTAGCATCTGGATATGTCTTAATCTCATGCACAATGATATCAGGATCAATACCTGGCATTTCTTCATAACACTAGGGGAAAACGTCACAAAATTCTTAGAAAAGAGCTCTATACATGTGTACCTCTTCAGTAGAACATGAGGGCCCTATGTGAAAATTCTCCATGACTCCAGGTTTAATCAATATGTCAAGAGGAATGGTAGGTGATCAAATGTTACTCAAGTTGCCTTCATACAAAACATTGTGTGTTGACTCAGGAACGGAAGAAACAACAACGACGGTCGACGGGGTTGAAATCCGTTGGTATCTCTCTATGGTATCGTGTTCTAGGAAGAGAATGGAATGATGATGCCCATCTTCCCATGGAGTATCTTCTATATACATGAATGACATGATCATCTCGTCTGTAGGAAAGATCACATGAAACAGATCAGGAGATGAATCACAGAGAGAAGGAGAAGAGCGGGTTGTCGATTGAATAGCTTGATAAGTGGATTCAATTGGACTTAAAGACATTATGTCACCGTAATGAAGGTAGTCACCAGAGCTAGGTACTACCCATGGGTCATATGACTCAGGGGTTTCAAGAACAGTGGTCTAGATCATGTTAATCGAAGCAACAAAAGGAGGAGGGATATCGGGTGGTGGGATTGGAAATGTACCCATCAAGGTTGAATCTTTTAAAAGACCCATGCCAACATTCTCGTAATTGGGGGGTGTCTTTGAGATAAAAGGAACGTTGCTAGTATGAGAATTGGAATTAAAGAAGGCCAGTTGGTCAATAGTAATGACCTTTCCTTGGTGCGGGAAACATATCACACGGAAAAGGGTAGACACAATTGTGTGCATGGAATCGATCCAACTATTTCCAAGTAGAATATTATAATCAAGAGGTGCATCTAAGACCTCAACCTCTACATTGACCAATTTACCTTCTAACATAATAGACAACGAGGGAAGACCACCGTAAGGTTTAAAACCTGTACCATTGAAATCCTTAAGGGTATTTTGTGACTCGATAAGGGTAGGAGAGCTAATAGCTTTCCAACACGTAATGGACATAATGCAAGTCGAGGCTCCTTCATCAATAACAGTTATACATATATTCTTGTTTTCAACAACAACTGGGATCTGAAATGCTAACTGAGGAGGAAGCCTTGGAATGTGATCTTCCAAGTCAAATATTATCAAGTTAGTATTCGTAGGATCAATTCCACTAATGGAATTTAACAATGCCCTCCGTTGAGTAGGACAAATTTGAAGGACTTCGAGAGATGACATCGCAGAAGGTGCTTGCCCAAGGTCCTCTACTATGCTATGGATTTGGGCAACACATGCGTGAGGATTGAACGCATAATTTCAAACAACGCCCTTGGGAGGAGGACGAAGAAGTGTATTGAGACCCGGTCTTTCGATATGAAGAGGAACGTTTGGAGGTGAATTTGGGGGAGGAGGTTGAACCAACAAAGGTGGTATATCATCAACTTTCTCTTTCGATGAAGAGAAATCTTTGGCTCGAGTTGCGACTGCAACTTCGTTCTTTTTAGAGTCACCAGCACACATAAGGACATAAGATGAGGTAGAAGGATAAGCTTAGTCATGAATGACCAGTTGGGCCTTCTGCTAATAAGGGAAATGTTGTGACAAAATGGCGGGTGTAGGAGGCTTTCCGGTCCCTTGGAGGAACTTAGTAACTTCAACATGTTGTGGACAATATTTCGTGTAATGATCATCACCGCAAATAAGGAAAGGGTAAGGAGGCTTACATTTATCTTTCTCATCAACAGGTTGCGTTTTGGACTTCTCAGATTGTGGATTATTATTTATGTCCTCCTTATTCTTACCCTTCCCTTTCTTTTTATTTTGTTTTTTCTCGGTAGGTGTGGATTGAACTGAATTAACTTCAGCAGTCTTACTGGAGGAAGTAGTAGGAGTAGGAGTATTTTGTACATTAGAATTATTAGATTTGGGATTGGTGTGACCAGCGTGCATAGACTGGGTCTCAGCATGAAAAGTGTCAATCACACCATCAGCAGCATGAGAAGCTGTTGGGGTAAAATTTGTGGAAGGATGAGGAGCATCAGGGATCAAATCATAAAGTGTTCCCATTTGCGAATAAATGAGATCTAGATACTAATCACAACTAATCGCCTTCTCTTCAGTGACAACACCACCCATGGAAGTATCACGAGTGATAGGTCCAATGAGTGATTTGGAAAACCACTTAGCCAATAGTTGATCAAGAAGGGGAAATTTGATTAAACATCTTCTCCTCCTCCACTCATCGATGTGATCAGAAATATGAGTGGACGAGGATTGTTTAAAATAGCTCAAAATTTCGATTCTTGTCTCGTATCGAATTGGAAACTGGTAATGTGTCAAAAAGTCCATGTCTAGGGTGTTAAAGTCATTAAATAAACCTCATGGTAACTCGATGTACCATTTTTTTGTCGAACCCGTGAGAGTTCATTGGAAAAGTCATAATCTTATGGAGTCATCCATCAAGGAGTTGGATGAACACCACAGATGAAAAGTCATAACATGATTATTCAGGTCTTCTCCTGCTCGACCGTCAAATTTAGGAATGTCAGATGGTAGTTTGGCCGATATGACAGGACAATAAGGAGAATGCAAAATATGATCATTCAAAATCCTAGATAAATCTAGTAAATCCAAAGTGGCCAGAAAAGGAAACTGTTGGTTCACTTGAGGAAACTGGTAGTTCTGAGGGGGGGAGCCCCGTAGGTATACCAGTAGGACCATAAGCAGTCTGCAGATAATTAGAGAGTCCTGACAGATTCAGTTGTGGAGGAGTTTGAGGATGACAGCACACAAGGTTGGGTTGATTAGGTATGTTCCCTTGGAAAGGAACATTGGATTGAAAGTTTTGACCCCAAGTGGGATTCAAAGAACCTGGATATGGTTGACCGAGGTTAGGGGGTACAAAAGAATTGACTTGAGGATGTTTCCCCCCAGACGGTTGTATATTTCCTTGGAAAGGAAGGTTCCAAGGTTGAGATTGTAACACAGGTACATGTTTTCCATAAATTGGGTTATGGACTCCAACCTGAGGTTTCCCCCCAAGTTGAGGTTGTCCCCCAATCTGAGGTTGTCA
>WSFP011504100.1:0-13609 GCA_009831015.1 Picea engelmannii | reverse complement strand
AATAAAAGCGCACCAGTGCTTCCCCAATAAGAAAGTGCACCAGTGCTCCCCCAATAACAAATTCTACCGATGCACCCCAATAACAAAGCATACTAGTGCTCATGTTCTTGTCAACAACACCATGCAGTTCAAAATAAAAATAACTTTTTTCACATGTTCAGAAGTGCACAATACAAAATAATGAGGCACTGGTGCTTCTATTAATTAATAGAGCATCAATGCTTCTATTAATTAAAAAAGCACCAATGCTTCTATTGATTTATAAAGCATCGATGCTTCTATTAATCTTATTTTGTAATTTGTTTTTTTAATTAGGTAATGTGGACTAGAGTTGGAGAGTTGTGTAGCTATGGTTTTGATGTTTGCAAGGTTCTAGACCATAAATCATCCTAGAGAGATCTATAGCAAGACGTCAATCAAGATGAAGTGGTCCTGGATCTACAAGAACCACATGAACATAGGGGATGGGGTGAAAACCCCCTCATACAAAAACATGATTTACAATGAAGCGTTGGGAGCTAGAAGCAAGCGATCACCTTTTGAGCCACCGCCACATCTATGAGAGTAGATCATGTAGGAAGAGCAACAATTTGGAAATCCATGGATGCAGAAGTAGAGTCTTTCGACCCAAAATTGACTCGCATATGGGAGCTACGGAAATGCATTCCATATTCGACCACAACTCCAAGGTATGTAATAAACTCAATGAAGGTTGGAGAGAATACTCAATTTATGAAAGAGAACAATCTGATAGGAAAATTCCTAGGCCTCTGGCCCTCTGAAAGGGACCCCATTCACTAGATAAAGACATGGTGTAACCCTATGGGTTACTATAAACTTTATCTGATCTCGAATGGATTTTTTACAATCATTTTCTACAATCTTGAGGATAAATACTGCATCTTCAAAAATTGCTCGTATTTATTTAACTCAGCAGGGCCATATATTTGATTATGGATGGATCACTTCAACCCAAAAAAAGAGGACTTGACATTTGCACCAGTATCGATTAGGATCTATTCCCTCCCTCAAGAATTATAGTTGGAGGAAATTCTAACAATCATCGGTAACACCTTGGGAAGATATGTTAAATCCTCTGAAGCCACTTGAAAAAGGATATATGACTCTTATGAAAGGATATGTGTCTATATGAATGTCTCAAAATATCCTTCTAGATCCTTAAACCTTTAATCTAAAGTTGAAGAATGGGTCTAGACTAGAGATTATGGACATATACCTTTACATTGTAGGAAATGTCATGAACATGGACACTAATTCAGAGAGTTCCCCTTAAATACTCTAGCCAAGCCAAGAAAAGAAGAGAAATCAAAAGATAGATTTACCTAAGTTTCAAAATGAAAGAAACCTAACCCTAGGAATCCAAGCCAAGGATAAGCCAAAAAATATTCTACCATCAACTCCTTCAAAATATTAAATCAATTTCAAGACTCACAATAAGTTTAAAATCCTCATCAACCTGACACTTGAAGCAAGGAAAAAGGAAAATCCAAATAGGATCAAGACCCAACATTATAGAGGAAAAATTCACCTGAATCCATAGGGCATATGGAAACATATACACATGCAAAGGAGGAAGGCGATACAAAGATGAATTTTGAGGACCAAGACCTGGATGACATAGACTTGAATAAGATTGAGGAATCTTATCATAGAAAAGAGATGAAATATATGCCACTAGAAAAATTGTGCAAATTCAATAAAGTATATATATATATATATATACTCAACAACAGGGGCTACCTCACGCTTTGGTATCCAACCAGATCAAGGAAAATAGATCAAAATAACACCAGGGAAAGGAAAATGACAGGGATGAAAATCAGTGCAACAA
Source organism: Picea engelmannii (assembly GCA_009831015.1). Taxonomy (NCBI): domain Eukaryota; kingdom Viridiplantae; phylum Streptophyta; class Pinopsida; order Pinales; family Pinaceae; genus Picea; species Picea engelmannii. Next base: position 11,757 of record WSFP011504100.1, on the reverse strand, counting down.
CTAATAAAAGAAGTAGGAATCTTCATAATCAACTTAGGCCAGATTCAAAGGCTGACTGAGGGATTCATCTCTCCTCCTCCACCCTCATCATTATGAATATCCTCTCTTGGAATTTTAGATGTCTGAATGGAAGGACCAAACATAGGGTACTTTGAAACCGTATAATGGTGTAAAATATGGATATTTTTTTCCTTCGGGTGTTATTGGATAAATCGGTGAATGTGGACATAAACTAATCTCCCTAGATCCACCTGGATCTAGAACAAAACAAGACAAGACATGACACTTTCCCTAAGTTACAATCATTGAATTTACTACCAAATAAGGAATGGATGACATACCTTTAGATATCGATTCCTTATATATTTGTTGTCCCTGCTTTGCTCCAGTGCTCTTGTGAAATCAGATCTGCAATGACACAAACCAACCAAAGTGAAAGAAACAATAATAGATTCAATGAAAACCTAAACATTTGATCAAGGAGTCATGTAATAAAATGATAATGATTTTATGGGAAAGAAACATGTCACTGTATTATATTAAGTAGAAGTGGAAGATCAACCAAATTGCCTTGATGTTGCAAGTTCCCTTTTAATGGTCCTTTGTTCCAATACACACATACACTTGCTCCGAATTTGTATGAATACAATCCACAAAATCTTGATGGACAAATGGAGACCTCAAGTATCAGTTGCAATAGGATCCTTCACACAGTCTTCAGCCTATTCTTTCAGTAATTCTTTGCTCAATCTTGCTTCACCTTTTCCATGAGAAACCCATCATTACATAGGAGAAGGTGAAGTGGTTAAAAGGATGAGGATTATCCCACCAAATCAGAAAAGCTAGTAGGATCACAACCATATGGATGCCGACTCACATTCTAGAATATTATCCTTCTAGAACCTTCATGAACTTATTCCTTTCTTCAGATTCAAACGTCACCGCACCCTGCCTATATAGCAACCTGTAAAAACCCCGTGAGCCAAGTATAGAGAAGCCTACGAAAATCAAGGATTTCTACACTGTGTACTACTGTCAACCTATGACGTCATTCTAAAAATATGACTTGTAGGGGAATAACTCAGTCATTTTTCTCATGTAAAATATCGTTTTGAGAGCCTGAACACATGCTTGTAGAATCATCATCAGAGTGACCAAAATAATGTGTAACATAATGCCCCCCAAAGTATGAGGCTGGAACTTGTGACAACTGAAATGCTTTGTAAAATACGCGTGTGTGTCGGAAACAAGGAGTGCACCAATCAGGAACCTGCAAACAATCAAGAATCTGCACAATATTATACCATTTCTCAGGTAGGCATTCCCATGCTCAGAATACGAGTGATTTGAATCATAAATGTCAGTCATGACCACCAATTATACACTCTAGATCCATGTCATCAAGATTCTACATAGCCACCAGGAATACACTGTGGATCTATGTACTAGAAAGCTCAAATTCAGACATAGCCACGAGACATACAAAGTGGATCTATGTGTCAATACAAATCATAAATACTCCATCGCAACCTGGACCAAAATGATGAGATCCAAGGTCTTCAATCTTGTCGTTCGTAAGTACGAATCCAACCATGTGATTACAGGTGTTGAAGTCGAACATGGTATAAACCACTTGATTACCGATCATTGATGAAAACCGTTAACAAGTGCGAGGGAAATCACCATTGATGTCAATGAGTCCCAAGGTACTTTAGTACAATCCAACAAATGTGAATAAATGAACTGAAGTCGAACACTTGAGGGAATATTCCAATTAGGGACCAATGATGTGAATCCACTGTCGAAAGGGAAGAAAATTTCCATTGAGGCATGTAGGCTCTAAGGTACTAAATGATTTCTAGGTCTTATTACTGGATGATGAGTTGAAGTCGATAGGAAAAAAACTCGTCACAAGAGGTCCTTGATGTATCCCCCATCAATGACACAAAATAAGTAATAGATTTAGGGTAAATCAAAGTATGAAAATTATTTGAAACTGACATGGGGAAGGCTGACATGGTAGGAATTGAAAATTGCATATGGCCGACTCGAAAGAGGGCTTGTTTAGACTTCTCTTTAACATATGAATGACACGACAATGATCTTGGCAACATTGACTCAAAGACGACCCAAGATATGAACTTGCAGAAAGTCAAACGAGAGGCAAATGGATTTCCCAAACCAGATTCAAATGATGAAGGGGGTGTCATGTTCAAGAGCGACTATTACTGCCACTAACACAAATATAGAGACACGTTTCTTTCCCAAATTTTCCCGCACCATTTCTGGCGAGTACCTCTTTATTTTTACGTAAGCTTGAGGATGATAACATATTCTTGTTGATGTAAGTTCATCCTTCGGACGAGTCCCTCAGAGTATGTTTAGCAAACCCTAATAAGGAGTGGTTGGATCCCATATGGGTCTTTCGATGTTTGTTTAATGAGTCAAAAGATAGAAAACTCGGGGGGTTTTCATGTTTTGAGAGTCTGAAAAACACTTAAAGAGAACTCTCCCAGTGCCTTTTTCATAATTTAGTTCGATGAGACTGAAAAGGTGATAACCTACCACTCATTGAACATTTTCTTCAAATACTTTTACGAGCATGAAAATAACAAGGTCGCTCGACAATCTTTTTGTTTTTAAGGAGCATGAAAAGAGCTTAAAGGATACTCCATGAGTTTATCTTTTCGTGTTACCATGACGAGTACGAAAAGAAGAAAAAATTATACTCAATTGAATTCTCATCGATTTTCGAGCATGAGAACGAACAAATAATAGGCTCGAGGTTTTTCTGAAAAAACCTAAAAAGTACTTGTACATGTGAAAAATATAAAAACAAATCACGAAAAAATATCCATACTTCATTGTTTAGGATCCTAGTTCCTCCATATGCAAGAAAAAAAAATACTCACGAGACCATTAGATCTTTAGGTTTTGATAAAATGCATTTAAATAATATAAAATATTAATAGAAAAAGTAAAAAGTGAAATAAATAGGAATAAAAACTCTTTTTACTATTTCATTTGCATTTTGCCCAAAACTTGCCTATAAACCCTGTTTTTACCTTAGACTTCGGTTGTCGATTCTGAGAGGCATGGGTGACCATTCAACAAACGACTTCTGTCAAAATGGTAATATCCTCGTCCTCTTTCTTTTCATCGGATTAAATTCCATTTTTATCGGTTTATAATGGCTTTTTGAGTTAAATTTTAGTCTGGTAGGTGTGTGTCGGGGCCGCCGTAGGTGACCAGTATCAGGACCTGCGGAAATCAATGATTTCTACAAGAACCCTATGGATCACCTGCGAAAACCCTGCACTATGTAAAATCTCTTCTTGCGGCGGCCAAAAACCAAAAAATATTTACATGCATTTAGCCAAGACAAATTTTCCAAAGAAGCAAATGAGGATGCTAACTCCTTTTTATTGTCCCAATGCAGGTATTTGTTCATCAAAATTATGGAGTGGAGGGAGAGGGAGCATGAAGATGATTACCATGATTCTTTGAATGACCCGAGCACTATGAATGCCCTTCGATAATGCAGATTATTGAAATTATTTAAAATTCAAGGCATGAGGGCCCAACTGAGGCTACTGGAGTATCTGGTCCACATGTGGGATGTGGAACAACAGGTGTTTCATGTGGGTTCCCACGTACTATCCTTATATATCGAATATATCTATTTCTTGACAGGGTTATCTCATCATGGGTCTCATGTGACTTTGATAGGAGGAAGGGGTGGTGGTCTACCAATGAGCAAGTATCTTCGTCGATACTGTGATCCTAGGGCAGAGAGATGTAAGGGAAAATTTTCCATCAGGGGTGTGCGGGATTTACCCCTATGGATTATTATTTTTAGCATTGCACATATGGCGGCGAGTGAATCTCCTCACATGGCTCTCCAAATCTATTTTCAATATGTCTTGGAGTGCATGGAACCTAGGGTGTTCAACTGGAGCGACAAAGTCCTTCACAACATGAATACACAACTAACAAAATGCAAGAAGGGGGACCTAAATTTTTTTGGGTATGGATCTATTTTGGTGTCTTTCGTTTTAGATAGGGTCCCCCATTTACATTTACAGGTAGAGTGGGACATACTAGCCCCACGAGACCCTAGGATGAAGAGGTGGTGTGACCTCATGGCTCGACATGTAGCGAGCCCCATCATCAAATACAACGATGCATTCTTTGACTAGTTGAGGCCTCAAATCCTAATGGTGAACGATTATGCATATGTCGGGTTGGATTTCAGAGGCAACTCCGACTTGGTTCTACCTGAGGGATTTCAGTGGGGAGACACAGGTAAGAAAAACATTTTGTTTTTATGATGTTTTTGTAAATTTTAAAATATAAGATGTTTTTTATGCTTTCAATCAGATGACCAATCAAAATCTTTTGACAATATAGATGTAGGGCCACACTAGCCTCCGATTACATCCCCTTATTCAGAGATGAGGGAAATCAGTTGTGGTAGCAGGATGGGATGTTGAAGACTATGAGGCAATCGAGCAGAACTTAGAGGGATTGACTGCAGATATCCCGAGCATCTCCAATGGTGAAATTCCGAGACACTATCAATGCCATACTGTAGGTGTATTTGGTTAAATTAGTCAACTACTTCGTAGGGTAGCATGGGCAGTAGTGTGCTATCGTGAGAAGCGTCCTTGATGCCATTTTTTAGAAGCCATGAGTTTCATATTTTGATATTTTGGTCTTCAGACAGAAAACACTTTTTGTAAAACACTTTTATCGTTATATATATACATGAGGCTTCTACCATCTTAATTTCTTTAATGTGAATTGTCGATGTATTTACATGTGTCTCAACTGTCTGTCTAACACATAATTAGCTAATGCATATGTTAATGTATTTAGACATCTAGGAATATGTTGATATTAAATGTAATCGAAATAATGTTCCAAGAGGAGAATTCGTAGATATACCCGTAACAAAGTAGGACTTCATATAGCATAGACATTACTTAGTTGTAGTACCACTAATAGTGAATCAAGCCATACAATCAGGTGACGGATTCCAAGTGAAATAGTGTTGGTCAACAATTCGATGATTGCACTATATTCCACGATATTGTTAGTTGCACGACCGAGGAAAACACCGTGTAGATTGATTAACTTGCTCGTAGGTGCATAGATTTCCCAAGAAGTGGATGCTAAGTTCTGAGTACTATGACTAGCACCATTGATGAAGCCAATGTGGGGTAGTGAATACATCGACATCTGGAAACCAAGAACAATGCAAGGTAAGTAGATGAGGTCGAAACCAAATAACAAAAAAGAACACAAAAATATGATACAGTAAAAATACAAACACTCATGCAAAGATAACCTAAGCATACTACTTCTTCAAGTAAAGCCTATTTCCAGGTTCACTCAAAGGAATTCCATCATAATATACTAACTCATAGGATCCCTTCTCCAACACTCGTTTAACGATATAAGGGTCGGGCCACATAGCATTAAATTTTCCAGCCCCTAGTAAATCACGATCTTGTTCATAGAGGAGAACTAGATCACCTTTAGAGAAAACACGTGGCTTGACATGCTTGTTGTATTGGGATTTTATGCGTTTCTTCTGGGTTTCAATAACTAGGGTGGCATCACAACGGGTTTCGTCTGAATGCATCAGATACAATAGACGTTCTTCCTCGGTAGAGGTGTTTGGGAGAAGTTCAACGGCTAGCTTCAAAGATGGGATCTCACATTCAATCGACAGGACAAATTCGATACCATACACCAACTGAAAAGGCGTAAATCCTGTGGCAGACTTCATGGATGTCCCATAGGCCCATAATGCTGAAAACAACATCGTGTGCTAACTTTTCTTGTGAATTCCTAGTATCCGACGAAGCATGGTGATAAGAACTTTGTTTATCACTTCAACTTGGCCATTGGTCTGTGGATAGTAGGGGGTTCAGTTTTCATGCCGAAGACCCAACTTTTCAGTAAGCTCGGACATCATGAAATTTTGAAAATGGCTACCGTGATCAATGATGATAGCTTGTAGGATTCCAAATCGTGTGATGATATGATTGAATATGAATAGGGCTGCAGTTTTTCTGGTATTATAGAATGTAGGCATCACCTTGGTCCATTTCATGAAATAATCCATGGCTACGATGATGTATCCATGCCCCCTAGCCGAGTGAGGGTTACATGTCATGAAATCAATGCCCCATTTTGGGAAAGGTCCAACAGAAACTACAGGGTGTAAAGGAGTGGTATGAGATCTTATATTGTTATTGTACATTTGACAAGCATGACACTTCTGGACAACAATTATACAGTCTTTAAACAAATAAGGCCAGAAGTACCCTGCTCGTAAGATCTTTTGGGCAGTGCCATAACTAGACAAATGACCACCACATGCTCCAGAGTGGCAGTCATTCAAAGCTTTCTCAGCCTCATCGAAGGTGAGATAGCATTAGAAAATAGAGTCAACACCATGGTGATAAAGAGTGTCACTGAGAATGATGTATTGATGGGCTTGATACCGTATGTGACGACGGTCTGTACTAGAGAGGTAGGGCCGAAAAGTTTGAGTCTAGAGATAAATGATAATATCTCTATACAAAGCGTCATCAGAACTGATTAGAAAAAGGGATTCATCAGGTAGGGAATCCATTTCCATATTTTTTGTCTCAGCAGAGGGAAGGTCACATATCAATTCAGAAAATACCAAATATTTCTTAGACTTAGCACGTTCAAACTCTAAGTCGAACTCCTGGAGAATCACTATCCATTTGGAGTATTTTCCCCCTATAAATTGGCGTGTAAGGATATGTTGCATAGGGTTGCAATCGAAAATGAGAGTGGTCTTGCGTAATAGGATATAGTGACAAAAATGTTGGACAACTTGAATAACTGCCAAGGCAATTTTTTCCACTTGTAGGTATTTGGCCTCGGTAGTTGTGAGACTCTGACTCAAATAATAAATTACATGTTCGTCTTGCAAATCATCCTCTTTGACTAAAACCATGGCAATGGTAGAGTCCGAAGCGATGAGGTAGAGGAAATAGTCTCGACTATAATATGGTGGGAAAAGTAGTGGTGTTCATGTTAGGGAAAGTTTCAATGCTTCGAAGGATTTGTTGACAGTCTCGTCCCATACGAATTTGTAACCCTTCTTCAACAATCAATTAAATCCTAGTGCTAACTCAATGTAGTTGGGAATAAATCAACGCAAAAAGTTTGCCTTCCCTTGCAAACTTTGGAGCTGGCGTAAAGTATAAGGAGGAGGTAGATTAAGGATGGCCTCAACCTTCAAAGGATCCACCCTAATTCCATGAAATGACACAATAAAACCCAAAATTTGGTCGGACTCCACACAAAAAACACATTTGTGTGGGTTTAAATGTATACGATAATAACGAAAATGAAGGAAAATGGCTCAAAGATGGGCCAGGTGATCTTGGCGGCGCATGGAATAGGTCAGTAGATCATCGAGATATGGTTGTACGATGTGCTTGATATTGTGAAAAGAATAAGACATTGCACGTTGAAAATTCTCACCAGTGTTCTTCAAACCGAAAGGTAGTTTCCGGTAGGAGAATGTACCCCAAGGACAAATGAAAGCAGTTTTGTGTTGATCCACGAGTAAAATGTTAATCTGATTATAGTCGGAGAAATCGTCCATTAATGAGAAGATCTCACTCCCGACGCAATCATCGACGATATGGTCTACCAAGGGGGTTGGAAATTTGTCCTTGGGACAAGCTTTATTAATATCCCTATAATCGATGCATGCACGGATCATGCCTTGTTTGTTATTGACTAGAATTAGATTGGATTCCCAATCGGTTAAATCCACAGGATAGATAAAGCCAGCCTTGAGAAGTTTTTCAACTTCAAGTTTGATAGCGGCGGCTTTGTGGGGGTGGCCTGGGAAAATTCTATGACGAACAAATTTAGCGTTCGGATAGGTATTAATTTCATTTACAATGATAGTGGGTTCAATACCCAACATCTCTTCGTAGCTCCAAGAAAAAACGTCACATAATTATTTAAAATTAGCTTTATAAGTGACGACTTCATCATGGGAACAAGCAACTCCTATGTGAACATTTTCAACATATCCAGGTTTAATGGATATGTGAAGAGGAACAGTGAGTGAAATATTACTTAGGTTCCCTTCATAAAGCACATCGTGTGTTGACTCAAGAACAGAGGAAATGACAACAATGTTCGACAAAGTCAAAAAAATTTGGTAACTCTCTATGGTGTGTTGTTCCAGGAAGAGAATGGAATGATGATGTCCACCATCCCAAGGGGTATCTTCCATAGACACAACAAACATAATCATCTCGTCGATAGGAAAAATGATGTGAAACCGATTGGGAGATGAATCACCAAGAGAGGGGGTAGAGGAATTTGTTGATTGAATGGCTTGATAAGTCAACTCAACCAAACTTAAAGGCATTTTCTCGCCATAGAGAATATAATAACCAGGGTCAGGTACTATCCATGGGTTGCGATACACGGGGGTTTCGTGAACAGAGGTGGAAATCATGTTGATTGAGGCGACAAAGGGTTTAAAGGCGGAGCCATTGAAGGCATTAAGTTTGTTGTGTGATTCAGTTAGGGGAGGAGAGCCAATGGATTTCCAACAGGCAACATACATTACGCACGTCGAGGCACCATCATCAATAACGGTTCTACAAATGTTCTTGTTCTCGACAAAAAATTGTATCTGAAACGCTAGTTGAGGGGGTAACCTTGGAATGTGATCTTCCAGGTAAAAAATTATCAAATTTGTGTCTGTAGGATCAATTCCACCAATATCCTTTAACAGTTCCTTCCATTGAGCAGGACAACTTTGGAGGACTTCGAGAGCTGACATCATGGAGGGTTCTTGCACAATATCTTCCACAATATTGTAGTTTTGAGCACCACACACATGAGGATTAAAGAAAAACTTTCGAACAATGCCCTTTGGAGGGGGGCGAAGAACTGTATCGGGGATCAGTTGTTTGAGATGAAGAGGACCGTTTGGAGGTGAAGTTGAGGGAGGTGGTTGAACCAATGAAGGTGGTATATCATCAACTTTCTCCTTTGAGGAAGAGTAATCTTTGGCCTGAGTAGTAAGTGTAACATCATTCTTTTTTGAATTACTAGTACACATAAGGACATAGGAAGTGGTGGAAGAAGAGGGTTGGACGTGAATTACCAATTGGGGATGCTATTGAGAAGGGAAATTTTGGGACAAAACAAAAGGTGTGGGAGGCTTCGCGGTCCCTTGAAGGAACTTAGTGACCTCGTCACTTCTTGGAAAATATTTTGTGTAGCGATCATCACCACAGATAAGGAAAGGCTATCGGGGTTTGTGCTTATCCTTATCATCGACAGGTTTCATTTTGGCTTTCTCAGAATGTGGATTATTTCTATCCTCCTTATTCTTACCCTTTCCTTTTTTAGATTTATTTTTTCCATCAGGGGTAGATTGAACAAAGTTAACCTCAAACGTTTTGTCGGTGGAAGGAGTAGGAGTCAGAGCATTTTGAACATTAGAAGTAATGGATTTGGGATTGGGGTGAGAGGCTTGCATAGATTCAGTTTGAGCATGGAAGGTGCCAATCACACCATCAGCCGCATGAGAAGCAACATGGGTAGTTTAGGTAGTGGTGGTAGAAGGACGAGGAGCATCAAGGAGCAAGTCATAAAGAGTGCTCATTTGTGAATAAACAAGATATAGGTACTGAGCACGACTGATCACCTCCTCTTCTGTGACAACTTCACCCATGGAAATGTCACGAGATATTTTATTCGCGAATGATTTCATGAACCATTCTTCCAATAACTGATCGGGAAGGTCGAGTTTGATCAAACATCGTCTTCTTCTCCACTCATGGATGTGATCGGAAATATGAGTGGCCAAATTTTGTTTGAAGAAACTCAAAATCTCAGTTCTTGTTTCATAGCAGATTGGCAGTTGGTAATGTGTGAGGAAATCCATGGCTAGGGTATTAAAGTCAATGGAGAAGCCTCATGGTAATTCTATATACCACTTTGCAGACGAACCCGTAAGAGTTCGTTGGAAGAGTCATAACTGGATGGAGTCATCCATCAAACAGTTGGACGAACACCAAAGGTGGAAAGTCATGACATGGTTGTTTGGATCTTCTCCCCGTTTACCATCAAATTTGGGAATGTCAGATGGTAACTTGGACGGTATAACGTGCCAATGGGGAGAATGCAGGATAGGGTCATTCAAGATCCTAGACAAGTTGGGTATATCCAAAGTGGCTGAAAAAGGGAAACTCTCTATTCACGTGAGGGTATTGGTGACTTTGGGGAGGAAGTCCCATCGGTATACCAAGAGGACCATAAGCAATTTGTATGTGAGGTGAAGGTACTAACAGATTTAGACATGAGTGTGGAGGCATGTATCCCATAGGGTTTTACTGATTAGGGATGTTCCCTTGGAAAGGGACACCAAAATGAACGTTCGAACCCCAAATGGGATTGGAAGAATGGAGGTATGACTGGCCCGAACTAGGGGGTATGAAAGAGATAACTTGAGGCTATTTCCCCCCAGATGATTGCAGATTTCCCTGGATGAGAAGGTTCCAATACTGGGCTAGTGATCCTGGTATGTTTTTTCCATAGGGTGGGGTTTAACCTCCAAGAGGGGGTTTTCCTCCAAGTGGGGGTTGTGTTCCAATTTGTGTTTGAACTCCAAATTGAGTTTTTCCCCCAAGGTTAAATTTCCCTCCAATTGGATTGGAGTAGAGACTCCAAATGGATTGGAGGCACTTGGGCCAAATCCTCCCATAAAAGGCGGATAAGACCCTCCAGAGGGGACTTGGGAAGGTGTCAGAATGAAACTGGAAGCAACATTGTACTAAGGAGGAGTAAAAACTAAAGAATCTCTAGATGGAAACTGGGTAGGAATAGGGATATAAGTATTCAAAGGATTATACCCAAGAGGAAGCAATGGGATGGGTCTAGACGAAAGTGGTGTGCCAATGGGAGCTTGGCTAGCCACCGTATTCCCAGTGGGAATAGTCATAGTGTGTGGGACCATTGTGGAATGGGCCATCTGGAGAGGAATGGTCGAGCTAGGACCAATTGAATGTGTTTCTGAACCAACTAAGGGATAGCAAATTGTACTAGCAAAGTGATCTATAGGTATCGTGTAGGTATCAAACATTTCGGGCAGTTCAGAGATGACAGGTATATCAACACCTACCCCCAAGCTGTAAAGGTCTTGAATTGTAGGCGGGGTTTGAAATATGTCAGTGGTCCAAAAGGGATCCTCATTTTCCGGGCTGGTAAGAGGTTCGGTTGGTATTCCATAGGTGTCAACAACAAGTTATTTGGATGAATTCAGCTAGAGAATATGTCTCTCATATCTAGGAGGTATTTGGAAAGCATCTAGAGAATCGGAAACAATTTGGAAATTGGCTAAAGAGTCAGTTCTTTCCACTTGTGAAGGTATTTTGTCTTGGACCTCACTCTGTTGAGGAGAGCCCTCCGGTGGATTAGTAGGCAAGGTTTGAGAACCTTCTGGATCTTTCATGGGTAGTCCTTGCATCCTATGTGAACAACGTGGAGGATCAATGTTGGCTGAAACAAATATTTTACTGAAAAAATATACGGCCAACTATAGAAACAAACAACACTCGCTAATAAAATATACGAAGCAAACCAAGCAAACAAAACCTTCTTATTTCGAAGTCACTAGTTGGTGATAAAATCCAATGTCGCGAAGTCAAGACAAGAAGGTTCTAGGATAGA
>WSFP011504099.1:0-13609 GCA_009831015.1 Picea engelmannii | reverse complement strand
GTTGTCATAGTTGGTCACTTGGAGACATAGTGTTTTAATCTCCATCCTTGTCTTCATTGTGGGAAGACAAATAATCCTTCATAAAAGTGTAAAAATAAGATATTAAGAAGAAGGGTAAGCAATCAATTCATTATGGTTGGATCAACTCTTGGAAATGGAATCAACAAGTAAATAAGTTGCATCAGTGTTACCATCTAGTCAAGACAAAGGTAAAGTCAAAGTTGCATGGAGAAATGACAAAAGAAAAAATATTTACAACAAATATTCCAAATGATTTTGGTGATTATGCATATCCAATTCTATATGTTCTCTAAAATTAAAACATGAATCAAAGATGGTACTCTCCACACCAGAAGGTGGGGGGAGCACATTGATAAAAAACACACTCTCCAACACCTTCAGGGGGGGATTACATTATTCAACTCAAAATTGGTCAACCAATACCACCACATTATTCAAATAAAAATGGTTAGTGGTCAGCCAACAAAACCACCACATGAAGAATCCAAAGATTAAGCTTGGATCCCTTTAACCACGAATCACTGAAGAATAAAAGAATCAAAATCTCAATCTTGGATCATATCATCCAACTCCAACAAACTTCTCACCTTGCACCTAACAAGGGGGAGTGCCAAATATTAATGATGATATTCAGGCTGAAGATTCGAAGTCTTATCGGTCATAACAATCAATCAACATTGGGAATTCCATCATAGAAACTGGTCTCCTCAAATATATCAAATCAACTATTAGGATGCTAATGAACAGAATGTGAATGTTCATATAAGGAATCCATTTACTTATAGATGAACTATTCAACATAAATATATTGAAGATTTTTTTAGTCATATATTCATTGAAGCTTAGTTCAACAGTTTCATATTGAAGATGATACAAGTTATTGTTTCCTTACTGGTACTATTATTCAGACTTGTGATTGAGGGGGGGAATGTTAGATTGTGAGTCCCTAGACAATCAAAAAGTAAAAGACCACATCGATATGAGTTTTAAACCTTTAACTATTGATGAGGTGTTGTCATGATCCACTAATGAGTTGTCAATGATATCTAGAAGTTGTCCTACCCATGTACCATAAATTCATTATTGATGCATTTTGTAGCTTCAAGAGGTATTCCCACTAGTATCCATGGTGTCAAGTATGTGGGAATATTCTTTGGCACCATATTACACTTTCATTTCGGTGAAAATACCCTTAGACTTGTGTTAGGGATTCATGGGTTTGGTGATGGGATTTTTAGGCATGTGTAGGGGCTTCACACCCACAAGGAGGAATAAAATATTTTAATTTAATGTTGAGTTTAGAAGGTGTTCCTAAACTGAATAATTCAAATCCTATATAAGGAGAGGAGAGATTGTGACAAATCTCATTTTGACATCATGGAGTTAACATAAGTGAGTGAGCACTTGTTCTAGGAGGATTGGTGATTTTAGCAAAGGGAATTTCTGCAACTTTGGAAAATATGGCCTAGGGTTATGAATCTTCCATTTTTTGTTATTGATAGGGAAATCACACATGTGAGGTAAGGAGGTTGCATGTGTAGAAAAACAACAAAAGGGAAGAAGTCACATGAATCATACGAAGTGTCCATACAATATTTATGTACATGTGCATGGGTTTTAGTGGAGACAGTCACATATGTATGTGGGTTTAAGTGGAGACATTCATGTATGTATTCGGGCCTCAGTAGAGATAGTCACGTACATCTAAATTCATACAATAGGATTTTATTCGAAGCAATTGGTCTATACAGGCTGACATCAACATGTTGTACAGGTATAGTTGGAGAAAATTTGTAAGTTGGGATTTGTCCTAGGAATTTTGTTGATTTTGTGCTTTTAAAGAGGACTAGTTTTTCCCTAATATTTGGTGATTTTTGTGATAGTTAAAAGGGATGAATTTTCCCTCACAAAATTCTGAATTTGACAATTTATATAATATAAAATTTTGTGTCTCAAGTGCATGGATGATTTATCTATGACTTTGTTGTTTCCACTACTGTAATTTTTAGTCAATAATTTCAGTGTAAAATTGTTCAGTGATAAAAAAATAAGGTTTATTGTTTGAGTCACTTGGAAGTAATTTTCAGATTTAAAATTAGTTGCATGTGAAAAATTGACATGGTATCAGAGTCGAGGCTTCAAAAAAAGAAAGGGAGTCATCTCTTGAAACATAGTTGTTCCTGCAGATTGTATGTTCAACAGAATTGTTGTAGAAAATTTTTGTTTTGTTTTGGGCAGGGCAGAATGGTGAACACCTTGAATATTGAGGATAGATTGGAAGGGGAAAGAAATGTTCAGGATTGGAAGGCTAGGTTTCTCCTTCTTTTATAGGAGAATGATATCAAAGAGTATGTTGAGGGTGTGGTTCCAAGTCCAGTTGATCCACAAGAATTGATAGCCCATAAGAAGAAGGATGTGAAGGCCAAGAAGGTAATGTTGGACTCTATGAAGAATCATATGATTCCTCATATATCCAAGAAGAAGACAACTAAATAGATTTATGATGCTTTGGTAGGATTTTTAAAAAGTGGGAATGTAGGACATAAATTGATTTTGAATCATGAGCTCCAGGCTACTAAGATGTCCAGTTCAGACATGGTTGTTAGCTACCTCATGAGGATTACTCAAATACGTGATCACCTTGCAACTATTGGTGAGGTAGTTGATGATGTTGAGTTGGTGAATATGCCATAGAGTGGTATTCCCTAGTCTTGGGAACCATTTGTGCAGGGGATTTGTGCATAAGAGAAGTTACCAAGATTTGACAGATTATGGACAAATTGCATCAACGAGTAGTCTCAGTTTGAGTCCAAGAGTGGCAAGCAGAAAGGTAGCAATGACGAGAAACATGCACTGGTTTCTCATAATAGAAAGGGAAGAAGAGGTGGTTCTCTTGAGATAAAGGTATCTCTAGATCCAAGGAGGAAAAAGGACCTTAACAAGGTTAAGTGTTTTTCTTATCATGAGTATGGTCACTATGCTTCACAATGTCCACAAGGGAGGAGAGGGGGAAGGAAGCAACAATCATAAAAAAAAGAGGTTGATGAGGCTGCATATAGGATTCATAGGGATTTCTTATTGGTCTCTTCTCTTTCAAGTAGAATCTTCAATCATGGGACTTGGTTTGTGGATAGTGGAGCCTCATGTCATATGATAAGAGAACGAGAGTTATTTGAGAGATTCACGGATACTGACTTAGATATGTGGATTGAGCTTGGTATGGGGACCATGCATGTAATGTAGGGAGTCAGGACAATACAATTCCAGATGGGGTTAGGAGATGTGTTGAGTGTGACCAATGTGCTATGGGTGGCAGAGCTTAGGAGGAGTGTGATATTAATATCATATATTGAGAAGAAGGGATACCATGTATTGTTCTGAGATGGAAAGGTGTTATTTGTGCCCAGAGGATTTAGCTTCAAATTAGTACCGGTGCTTGGAGTTAGAGAGAGAAGCTTGTATAGCCTGAAGGGCCAGCCTATGAGATTCATGACCAACAATAGTAGAGTAACATAGGTCAGGGAAAGGGTAGCTCTAAAGGTTATATAGACTCGAAGGGATCCCAACTTTTGAGGGAGTTAGCAGATTCAGAGGGACTGCGACCTCATAGGGAGTCAGTGGGCTCAAAGGGAGAGTCATCCATTCATAGGGAGTCTACCCTCCGGTTTAGATGGGAGAGATCCATCTTCCAATATTGACAAGAAAGTACCATGGGTTGAGGAAGATAATCAGGAGGCTCAGAAGAAGGAGGCTTCTAGGAGCAGTGTATCTTCCCATGAGGGATCATGCCATACAACAAGTTTTGTTTCCATGAAAAAGGGAGCAACCAATCAGGAGGATTGGAGTGCAACTATGGTAGAAGATTTAATGTGGGAGATATACATACATCCAAATGATGGAGGATGGAACACCTACCTTGCTAAGAAGAAGTTTTGATGCATTTTGTAGCTTCGATAGGTATTTGTTGAGATTCAACAAGAAGATCCTAGTGAAAATTATGCACCTACACTAGGATAGAGCCTCAGGCTATTTTTAGGTGGAAGTCTATTTTTAGATGATGAGAAAATTATATTTATAGATGATGTCTATTTATAGATGGTACATATTTATAGTTGGACAATAAATATTAATCTATTCTCAATGAGCACTTGGAAATAGTTAACTGAAGTGGAAAATCAGTTAGCTATAGAAAATTTGAGTTCAAAGGTTGACTGGTGGGACATGCAAGTCGAATTAGTTGTAACCGAGTGATTCAAAGTTGTAACAAAGTTATATGTGTAGTTATGTGAGTTGCAAAGTAGTTTAACTCAGTTAAGTGAGTTAAGATTAGTTGTACTAGTTGTAAATGAACTTACACTAGTGAGAGATCAGTGAATTAATTTTTAATTAATTCAAAATCAGTGGTCTCATATGCAACTGAATATTTACCAATGTTAACTACATGCATGTTAGATCCAGTGGAGACCCAGTTGAGATAATAGGTGAAAGGGAGAGTTCGACTATTAGTTGTGACAATAGTGAGTGCACTCATGTGACCACACACACATTGGATGTGCCCATGAGGAATGCGCAGCCTAGGCAAGAGGGATTTATTCTTTGCAAGGATTTCCATGAGCAGGGATTTGCACAAAGGAGGTAGGTTGTCTGGAGGCAGCAAATTGGCACATGCATTTGCCAATTTTTGTATGACAGTGTGAGATGATTGTATATTGTACTGAGAGCTCTTGGATTAGAGTTTTGTATGAGATTGTTTCATGATCCATGATATATACATAATATATGATAGTGGTTTTTTTAGCTTTATGCTTTCTCGGTAAAAACATCTGTGTTATGTGTGATTGATCTTTCTTCTTGATATTGAAATTGGTGATCATGTTTTAAATTCCGCAATAATATTTGTAGAAGCGATTATGTATTTAACAATGGCATATAATTGATAGATCAGGAGAATCTAGGCAATACATAATTTGTATTAAAATTTCTACAGTATTCCCACAAGTAGCCATGGTGTAAGGCATGTCAAAATATTTGTTGGCACCATATTACACTTTCATTTTGATGAAAACTTCCTTGTATTTGTGTTGGGGATTCATGGTTTTGGTGATGGGATTTGTGGGCTTGTGTAGGGGCTTCACACCCACAAGAAGGAATAAAATATTATAATTTAATGTTGAGTTTAGATGGGGTTCTAAACTCACTCATTAGACTCCTATATAAGGAGAGGAGAGATTGTGAAAAATATCATTGTGACATTATTGAGTTAGCATAAGTGAGTGAGCACTTGTGCTAGGAAGCTTGGGGATTTCAACAAGGGAATTTATACAACTTTGGAAAATCTAGCCTAGGGTTATGAATCTTCCATTTTATGTTATTGGCATGGAAATCACATGTGTGAGGCAAGGAGGTCGCACGTACGGAACAACCATAGAAGGGAAGAAGTTGTGTGAATCGTACGAAGTGTCTGTATAGTATTTATGTACATGTACGTGGGTTTTAATGGATACATTCATGTATGTGAGTGGATTTCAATGGATACAATCCTGTATGTACACGGACCTCCATAGAGATAGTCACATACGTCTGAAATCGTATGACATGATTTTTTGGGTAGAATACAGTCCATACAGGTTGACATTAGCAGCCTACGATTGATGCCAACAAGTTGTATAGGTACAATTGAAGTAGATTTGTAAGTTGGGATTTGTCCCTAGAATTTTTCTTCTTTTTTGGTTTTAAAGAGTGTTGGGCACAGGCCCAGTTTTGAGGAAAAGCAACACAAGTAAGGTAGAAACACATGCAGAAAAAACAAAACATGTAAGACAGATGAACATAAAGGAAATGCAACACATGTAAGACAAATGCGCATGTAGGAAAAACAACACATGAAAGACAAACACACATACAGAAGAGGAAAGCATGCGAGGCACACATGCAAGAAGTCCTAGCCATAATAGGGTTAGGGTTTTAGTAATAAGATGTAATGGATAGTAATCCCAAAATAGGTATAAGTAGGCACCTAGGATGTTTAGGTCGGGGGTTGGGTTCTCGGTGGGATGGATGGAATATGGTTCAATTTTGTTGGTCATTGTTACTAGGTCATTCAAATAAAGAATGACTATAAATCTGATCTGTTTTGTATGTTGTTGAGTTGAGGAGAGGAATTAGGGTAGATATTGAGGGTTAGATCACAGGTTGAGTATCCTAATGTGATCTAGTCCTCCTCATTGTATATCTTGACCCGCTGATGGAGAATTGTAATGCACGTGGTGCTGTAGTTTTGGAAACACCATAATAAAAGAGATGAGAAACCAAATCTTTGTGGATGTAGCCCAAGAGGGGTGAACCATAGTATACCATGTTTTATGTGATTGAATATTTCATATTTCCTTTTCTTTCAATGATTAGATGTTAGACAAATGCGTGAATGACTAGTTAGATCTGTTATTTTACATGCATGAATAAGAATGATAGGGTATTCAATATAAGTTGAATGTTAAAGTAACAAATGAAGATCATAGATTTTAATCCCATATCCGCACTCATTCCCAGGTTGCAAGAACTTGAGTGTTGCATCCACCAATAGAACTATCTCAAGTGAGACTGTGCAGTGCACTATGTATGTTGTGTTTCCTTCTGGTTTACTAGAGGGGCCGATATTTTTAAATGGGTTTTGTTGGAAACCGTGATAGACCTAAACCTGGGTCAGCCCAAGAAAGGTAGCAAGAGAGAAGTAAAACCAATGAATGGTTCTGTTTTTGGTTGGAACAAAATGGGATTGAGTGAATGAGATAAGATGAAGAATTAGGAAAATAATGTCATATCTAGTGAGAAGACGTTAAAAAGAATGAGAATATAAAAGGGGATGTTTATACCATGGAATCCAATGAAGGCGAAGATTAAGATCTAGTTGAAAACAAAGGAGATGGAATTTTCATAGAAAGATAATAGAAACCCGAAGTTCACACCGCTCAAATATTTGGACAAGTACGTATTTAGTGACTTACATGAAGTATTTTTCTGTGATTTCCCGCATGTGTTACAAGAGTGGATATTGAGGTTGAAAGAAAACCACCCTAAAAAATCGGATCAGACAACTAGAGTGGAATTCTATGGAGATTGTGTAGTTACAACAAGTTGACAATAAATTTACATGCGCAATATATTTCTGGTTTGACATCATTGTTGTAGGATTTATCACAGAATTTGTAGTAGATACTGTGAAGTCTTACAACACAGCAGAGCAAGAGTTATTGAAGGGACCTAGAGGTAGGTATATCATATTGTTGTATAATTTCATCAAGATTTTATTGTATAACAAATATGTAATGACAATGGTAGCAGACAACTAAATTTCTCTCCATGCATGGGGGAAGGGGGGAAGCACTAACAAGAGATGGATAAATGGAGAAAGAGATGGATAAAGGAAAGAAGGAGGAGGCCTTCGATCCAATCATGATGGAGGAATAACAGATCAATAAGATCATGGAAACAACTAGAAGAACGTGTAGTGGAGCACCCCACCAATACAACATGAACAATAAGAAGAGAGCCATGGCCGTGAGGGAAGGATTGGCAAGTGATGACGAATAGGTAGAGGATATCCGGTCTATGGAGAAGATTGAGGAAATCATGCATGCGCCATATAAAAGGAAGAAAATAGGTCCAAGGGCAGAACTCCTATCCATATCAATGTCTGTGTGGAACCCATAAACCCATGTGTGACCAATACACTAGAAATAACACCACCATTTAGACAACCAAATTTCAGTGGAAGAAATGCAACAAGAAGTACATCTACATAAGGAGAAACAACTAGGAGAGCCAGTTCAGGAATCATTAGTCAAGGATCTACACCACACAGAGGTAGTAGTTCATCATTCAGGATGGAAGGACATGATCCCACCATCAGGTTACCAAAATTCAAGGGAGAGGCATCGAAGGACCTTGAGAAGCACTTGTTCATCTATGAAAAGATATGGGAAGAAAAGCATATCACAGATGAGGATACAAAACTTGTGCAATTAGATATCACACTAAGAGACCACACACTATATTGGTACATGATATTAGCTGCAAACAATCCACCAGGAACAACCAGAACTATTGTGGATATCAAGAAGTTGTTGATAAATGAATTCTAGAAGCATAGCTCAGACGATCAGTACATGAATGATATGATAGAGATCAGGCAGAAACCATGAGAATATATTTGGGATATTGACCAGAGATTCAAACAATTGAAGGGAAATTTGAAGTATGTCATGACAGATATGCAACATAGACATCTATTTGTGAATTCTCTACTACCACACTTGAAATACCCTTTGAGACAGAAGATGTTTCAAACTCAGGAAGAGGCTCTGCAGGAAACCTTACAACTAGAAGAGAACCAATATCAGAAGATAGATCCAACAATAGAGGAACTGAAGGAGCATATAAATAAATTATCATTTCAACTAAACCAAAACATGAGTAAGGACAAAAGAGAAGTTGTTTGGTGTACCACATGTAGGATAGAAGGACATCAAAAGAATGAGTGCCCAAAATTTGCGCAGTACATGGCAACATGAATACCAAACCCTTTTCCGACAGGAGGATTATGGTGTGAGATATGTAAGACACAGGGTAATGATCCATATCATTGTCCAATGATGTAGAAATATCAGACAGTGCCTAAGAGTTCATATTGCAACTTTTACAAGTCAGTAGGCCATGATGACAAATATTGCAGGACATTGGAGATGATGAGGGAAAGAACATCAAACACCTATAGGGTGCAGGAAGAAATGATGACAGGGAAAGATGCACCACAATTTAACCAAGTACAAACCCCATATAACATTGTGCCACAAAAATATAACACTATGTAGCCACAGTATAATCCCATGCAGTATAATCAAGTGCCCCAGTACAATGCCACACAAGGATATCAAGTTGGATACATAGGTGGAATAAAAGGTAGAGGAGGATTTGGAAAAGGCGGAGAACGAGTGGTATGCCATAAATTTCAACAACCTTGACACTATTCAAGAGAATTTCCACTTCCACCTGCAACATGTATGTGTTGTCGCACATCAGATCATGACACAAAAGACTGTCCGACACTATTGGGGAAGATCCAGGAAAAGAGGAATCAGAAAAATAAGAATGTTTAATGGATTTCTACCGAAGAAAGGGATCATGGAAGAAATATCAACATAGTTGCATGCAAAGGCACTAAAACATGAGATGACATAGTAATACTAGATCCAGCACAATACCAATGGGTGAATAAGAATGCCAAACCACAGAAGCAGTTTGATGCGCATAATGAAAAGGATCTATTCAAGAAATCCAAAAAAGAATTATTGAAGCCATACATTGCATCTACATCAAATGCACAACATACTCAGAACATACCAACGTACGAGATGCCTTCATCACTGGATCACACTAATGAAGCACAACCCTTAGGACAAGTAAGTACCATAAAGGACTTTCTGCAATCCCATGTTAAACTACTAAATGATCCATCATATGTTAAAGTATTACAAAATATGTTAGAAATATGTAACATAGACGTAGAGGGAAAGCTAGAGAATAAAATAGTTAATCACTTGCATACAAGGAGGAGGACAAGAAGAGAGTTCAAACTGAATGCCAACATTGGAGATTTCAACATGGGCGATATTATAATGGATTTAGGCTCTGAAGTAAATGTGTTACCCAAGAAGACATGGAAATGTATGGGAGAGCCCACATTAGGATATTCACTTGTTCAATTGAAACTAGAAAATCAACACATGGTTATGCCAATTGGAAGGCTAAAGGGTGTGACAGTAGATCTGGATGGAGTGCGCACTAAAGCTGATTTTGAAGTGATAGAAATAGTGGATGGAACAACAACTTATCCATCATTTCTTAGCTTGGATTGAGCGTTTGAAAACCAGGCCATAATCAATTTTAAGACAAGGAAGATGACATTCGAGTTAGGAGAATACAAAGTCATTGTGCCATTAGACCCATCAGGAGGAGAAAGGTTTGTAGAACCCACTTGCTTAGACCTGGAGGAAATCAACCAGTTATACAGAACCATTGCACAAGAACAATATTATGTAAATCCAACTACAGATGGAGTACTCAGTTGGAGAAGCATCACATCATGCTCTTTAGACTTAGATATAGGGT
Source organism: Picea engelmannii (assembly GCA_009831015.1). Classification (NCBI taxonomy): domain Eukaryota; kingdom Viridiplantae; phylum Streptophyta; class Pinopsida; order Pinales; family Pinaceae; genus Picea; species Picea engelmannii. The sequence continues at coordinate 3,421 of WSFP011504099.1, read as the reverse complement.
TGGAGAATTGGTAGCAAAAATTACATGAAGTATCCACAGGAAGGTGTGCAAGAATAGATCGCACAGTAAGATGGGTAGGTATAGAGATAGGAGAACCTCCCAGTTTTCATGGGGTTAATGACCTAGAAGAATTCCTAACAAGATACGAAGATGAAGTGTTAGAAAATCATAGTCTCTTAGCGTTGGAAATAGAACTCAAGGGAACACCTGCAATATGGTGGGGTGCACACAAAGAGATAGTTAAGGACTGGTACCAATGCAAGCGATTAGTGCGCATTAGATTCAGCACAGAATAGGGAATCAATTACCTGCAGAGATATGATGGAAAATAAACACCAGCCAAACACTTGGAGAAGTGAAAAACACTATGGATAATGACACCACCAAAAGAATGGCCTTATCACTTCATTCACACATTGGAAGGAATTCCAACAAACTAGTATGTAGACCAGGAACTGCGCAGAGGCACTGCAGAATGGACAACATTATAGCATAATTTTCTAGTCACTTTATCATTTGAACATGAGAACCCTAACATTGATTCAGAACCAAAACAAATCAGAGGGGTGATATTTATTAAGGAACCAAAGGTTGAACTTATAGTAGAGTATCAAAATCAGAATAAACAAACAATGAAAGAACTATTGTCATGCTATCATGTGAAGCAAGAAGCACAGGATGAATATGACCCACGCAAAATTCAAATTGGCAAAATTGAAGGAGAAAGAGAGGTGGAAGGTCCATATTTGGAATCAAAAGTATTTGTTGCACCAATCAAGGTGAATAAATTAAATATTGGGACAAATGATAATCACAAAATGGCCAATATTGGAGATTACTGGGATGAACAAATAGTAGAAAGAATAACAAATTTGTTGCGCCAATACAATGACATGTTCCCAACAACCTTTATAGAGATCAAAGGCATAGAAGGAGATCTAGGATAGATGAAGATACCTCTCAAGCCTAAGGCTAGATCTGTCAAAAAATGACAGTATAGATTGAACCCAATATATAAGAAGAAAGTCAAAGCATAAATTAACAGAATGTTGAAAGTTGGAATCATAGAACCAGTAGAAGAATCATAATTAATAATCCCTATGGTAGTAAAGGAGAAGAAGAAAGGCGACATATGGACATGTGTCGATATGAGAAAGTTGAATGATGCTTTCCTGCATGACCCTTTTCCCACCCCTTTCACAGATGAGGTATTAGAGAATGTGGGAGGCCAGGAAGCATACTCATTCACAAATGGATTCTTAGGCTACCATCATATCAATATAGCTCCAAAAGACAGGTACAAGACCACCTTTTCCATAGAATGGGGATCCTACCAGTACACAGTCATGCCTTTTGGGCTAAAGAGTGCACCAACAATATTCTCAAGGGTAGTCATAGTTTCCTTCAAAGAATTCATCAATCAGTTTTTAGAAGTATATCTGGATGATTGGACAATCTATAGTCTATTGAAAGATCATACAGAGGTGTTAAGGTTGATGTTGGAAAGATGTAGGCAGAGTTAGATATCATTAAATATCAAGAAGTGCATCTTTGGGACACCTTTTGGAATACTATTGGGACATATAGTCTATAAACAAGGGATATTGGTGGAACCTGCAAAGGTTGTAGTCATTGTTAACTTACCACCACCAAAATTAGTACGTTAGTTGAGAGAAACACTGGGACATATAGGCTACTATAGGAAATTAATAAAAGGGTATATGTAGATCACTGCGCCAATGGAGAAACTGTTGAAGAGGGATAGTAAATTCCAGTGTAATGATGATTGTCAGTGAGGCTTGGACACTCTAAAGGAAAAAATGGTCACAACACCCATACTAGTATTCCCAGACTGGGAAAAGACATTTCATGTGAATGCAGATGCATCAGCCATAGAACTTGGAGCTATTCTGGTGCAACTAGGAGAAAGAGAGTTAGACAATCCTATAGCATTTGCAAGTAGAAAACTATCAGAGTCAGAGAAGAACTATACTACTACAAAGAGAGAAGGACTAGCAATGGTATATGCAATGCAAAAATTCAGACACTATATACTTGGGAAACACTTTAAAATGTTCATAGATCATTCTGTCCTCAAGTACCTAGTCAATAAGTCAGTGTTGGGGGGGAGAATCTGTATATGGTTATTGTTGTTTCAGGAATTTGATTTTGAAGTGATAGTCAAACCAGGGAAGTTGAATGCATGACCCGATCACCTGTCAAGGATCACCAATGGAGATGAACCTACAAATTCAGAGGAAAACTTCCCTGATGAAAAATTATTTTCAATCCAAGTAGCTGATGAATATTTTTCTAACATCATTGAATACTTGAGTACAGGGACTGTGTCACAAGAATTCAAAACTACCTAGAATAAAAATTTGGTAGTCAAAGCTGTAGACTATCAATTGATTGAAGGACACTTATACAATATGGGCATATACAACATCTTGAGAAGATGTGTACTAGAACATGAGAGGCTGAGGATTTTAGCAAAGGCTCATGAGGGAATAGCTTGAGGACATTATGTAGGAAAATATACCATGCATAAGGTATAGTGCGCAAGACTATGGTGGCCGACCATTCACAGAGATGCAAAGGACTACTGCACAGAGATGCAAAGGACTACTGCCAGAGATGTGATGTATATCAAAGGGTTGGAAAACCTAATAGACGAGATGATATGCCCCTAAGAACACACGTAACCTTGGAAGTATTCGACAAATGGGAAATAGACTTCATGGTACCAACTAACCCATGAGCAAAGAGGTCAGGAGCAAGGTATACCATTACTGCGAAAGATTTTAACGAGATGGGAAGAAACAACACTAGTAAAAGATTATAGTGCAAAGACAACAACACACTTCCTGTTTGAGCAAGTGATGACTAGATTTGGATGCCCAAGTATTTTGATGAGTGACCAAGGAACTCACTTCATCAATAGTACTATCAAGGATATGACTAAGGAGTTTGAAGTCTATCATCAAAAGAGTACACCATATCACCCTCAAGCAAATGGAATAGTGGAAGCCTTTAATAAGAACCTAGAGAATGCTTTAACAAAGATCTCCAATGTCAACAAGGATGATTGGGATTTGAAGATACTAATAGTATTATGGGCATACATGACTACATGAAAAAAGTTGATATCAGACACCATTCAGGTTGGTGTATGGACAAGAAGCAGTGGTGCCATTAGAATATTTGGTACCTAGTCTATGCGTAGCAACAATCACCAACATGACATAATGAGGCACAATACAAGAAAGGCTAAGTCAGTGTTAAGAACCAAATATCAATATAGCATAGAAAATCCTCAGAAAAAGTACTCAACGCCTTGAAAAAGAGATAATTTTAGATAATAAGCCTCTTCGAGGGGGCAACCTCCTTTTACCCCACTTAAATGTTCAAGTACAAGATG
>WSFP011504098.1:0-13609 GCA_009831015.1 Picea engelmannii | reverse complement strand
GTATTATCATGAATATTGTATTCTGAAAGAGGAGACTGTGAGAGAAAGTAGAGAAAGTTACAGCAGGTGTGTTGTAGGTTGTATCCCTTCATTTTGATGGATAATAAAAAGGAAGGACCTAGAAATTTCTCTAGTGGACATAGCCCACACTGGGTGAACCACGTATATCTATGTCTCTATTGTATTTTGTATCTTTTGTGTTTTATTTCCACATTTGTTTTATTTTATTTCTCCGTGATCCTGCTTTTCTAACAGAAAGTTCTCTAATTAGTTCACAATTTGCGATAGTAACTATTGAGATGTGTTCGAAAGAGTTGAAATCAACTCCTTTGAACATATTGGAGGTGTTTCTCCCAAATTTCACGATATCGTTGCATATCAGAAAAAAATATAGGAACTCCTTTGAAATGTTCGGAGGAGTTTGAAGTAACTTCTCCAAACTATTCGGAAGAGTTAAAAGTAACTTTGTCGATTTTAAAATTTGGATTGCAAGACCAAGTACTAATTTTTTTTCCACGTGAAACATGAATTATCAAAATAATCTTGAGATGGATATGGAGAATTATGAGGCTTTCTCTTAGGCTCAAAAAATAATGGGCTCTATTTTAAGAAAGGTAAACAAGATCAAACAAAAAATGTAGGTTGGTAGTGCTTGTCACAACAAATGGCAACACACTAGGCGAGGCCTTGGATCTCAGGAAGATGATGTTTATACATAATTTTAGGAAGAGTTCTCCATCATACAAAATCATAAGAGATAAAATATAGGTCCCATAACTTTCATATTAAAAATACTAAGGTGATCCAAAGAGGGGTGAGACCTTTTCCGATTAATAGATTGCTTTCAAATTATATCCAAATCTCATGGTAAAATAATAAAAAGATGTAGCTAGTAAAATAGAAATGAAACATGAAGAATGTTGAGAATACAAGTCATAATGCATTTATATGGTGTAGCTCTGCTTCCAGTGAGTGTCCATATCCCTGACGGAGTCACCCAAATGTCACAAGTCTTTCTCCATTTCCAACAAGTGTCCATAGCCCTGGCAAAGATACTTGCATGTCCCATGTGATCTGGAAATCCTTTACCCAAGCATATAACTTTTATAATATTTGATTCTCTTTTATTTAGAGATATTGGTGGATGGGGGGGTTCCAGTTAACCTTTAAAGGAACTAGGGATGACACATGTGATGGTGAGATTTTCTAACTTGATTATAGATGAGAAAACTTCTTGATTCACGATTCCTAGTCTACTACAAACATTTCACCTAGGCCATTTTCATTTAGCTCATATGGCATAGTGATATGTTATTCAATGTATTTTTTTGGATCTCTATTTTCCTAGTGTCTCTTCATGTTGATAAGCTATGTTCCTCCACCCGATATTGACTTGTGATAGTGTGAAATGGGCTTGCGTGTATGGGGATATATGTAGATTTGACATTGTATCACATAGATGTTTAGGCTCTCTGCACCAGATGTGCTACATTTAGACATGTGAATTGGTTTAAGTTGCGAGAACTCCAAAATCACAAAGGTAGTCATTAAGAAGGAAAAAGGAAAATGATAGTAATCAAACATATCAAGAAAACCAATCCTATCTAAAGAAACAAAATCAAATGAATAACAAAATCAAGATTTATTTATGCACAAGTGACCAACAACCTCAATGGAAATTGATATAGTGTTTCAGGACTTGGTCATTTATAGGGAGAGGTTTGACTTCTCCCTGAAGATTTTGTAATCGAAAAGTTCCTTGGCCAATTTTTTATTTAATGAGGTAGGGCCCAAGCCAAAGTTGTTGAAATTTTGAATGTTTCCCTTTATCTTCATATGGCTTGTCCCATTTTAGGACTAATTCCTCAGGTTGGAACTCTTTCTGACCTGTAGATTTCTTATCAAACCAACTGTTTACTATTTGTTGGTGAGTTTCAAACTTGCTTTTGGTTTTGTCATGTATTTCCTCAAGGTTCAACAAGGTATCAGTACTACTTTGGATGACAGTGAATTATCTACCTCGGGACTATTGTGTAAGATAGAGGGAAGGTAGGTAGATGTTTGAGGGTAGAACAACTTCTTTCCCATACACAAGAAAGTACAGTGAAATTCCTATGGAATATTTGGGGGTGACATAATCTGCCCAGAGAGAATTTTGTAATGCATTGTACCAATTTCTCTGGTGATCCACTACTGTTAGTTTAAGGATACAGATGATGTTCTTGTTTGCAGATTCTGCTAATCCATTTCCTCGAGGATAGTAATTGGATGAGTATTTTAAAAAAATCCCCTTTTCCAATGCATACTCAGATAATTTCAAGGATGAGAAGTAAGTAGAATTATTGAATACTAAAGAGTTAGGAATTCCAAACATCGTGATAATGTGTTTCTCAAGAAAATTTATTACTACTTTCTCATTCAATTTGACTAAATATATTTCTTCAATCCAACATGTGAAATAATCATTCACATTCAAAATATACCTGTGTTGTTTGGACAAATGAGGAGTTATCTCACCAATGATATCTAGGCCCCACTGCTCGAAGGGTTCTTCCACTACTACATGTTAGAGAGGAAGAGTAGCTTTATGTTCCCTCCCTGTAACTTTTTGACATGCTTCACAGCTCCTTGAGTACGCATGAGCATCCTTGAAGAGTGTGGGATAGTAGTATCTTACTCTTATCACTTTGTTGGCTATTGTTTCTCCTGAGAAATAACCACCAGCTGATCCATCGTGCATATTGTTTAGGAAATTATCAACATATTTTATTTCTAGGCATCTGAGTAACACTTTGTCGTAATTCTTTCTAAACAAGACACCATGTTATAGTTGATATTGTAAATATTTCAGTCACAAAGCTCATTTTTTCTTAACATTGAGATGGTCCTGAGTAGTTCCATGTTGCAGATAATATTTAAGATCATTGTAAAACGATCATTTAATGGCTAGGACATATGGAACCTGCTGAGTATACATTGTAGGTTCATCTTTCCAACCATCCTCCTCTTGTTCTTCAATTCCATCTCCTTGTGTCACTAATTTACACAATCCTTGACCTTTCATGATATTGTCTAGTTTGAATTCCAAATCATACTCTTGTAGTGTTGTCATCCAATTCCCTCATCTCTCACCCAATTCCTTTTGATCGAACATGTACCTTACTTCTAGTTTTGGGACGATGACTTTAGTGTGATTTTTTAGGATATAAGGTCTGAACTGTTTGATTTATTTATGGAGAACAAAGGCTTTCTTGTCCACTAGAGAATAATTCAATTTAGCACCTTGTAACCCAGTTCTCATAAACACAACAGGATATTCATTTTCTTTTTCATCCTTTTTCATGAGCATTGTTGCTAACGAGTGATTAGACATGAATGTATATAACAAGAAATCTTTGGAAAAATCAGGACTCTAAAGAGATGGCGCATTGGATATAGGGGTTTTAATATTTTCAAATGATTCCTTCTCCAATGTTGTCCATTTGAACTGCACGTCCTTTTTAATCATCTTTTGTAAATGTTTCACAATTTCAACAAAATCTAGAACGAGTCTTCTTATGAAACTGATTGTGCCAAAGAATTATTGCGTGGACCTCCTATTGTGTGGTGGATCTCCTATTGTGTGGTCGATCAATTGTAGGATGGCCTTGGTTCTATCTGGATCCACCGAAAGACCATCGTTAGAAATAACGTTTCCTAATAAAATACCTTCTGAAACAGTGCATATAGTTTTCTTGGGATTAAGAGAAATCCCATTTTTTCTACACCATTCGAAAATCTGTCTCAGATGTTTTGGGTGGTATTCTCTTTTGTTAGAATAAACAGTAACTTCAACAAGGTAAACCACCACACTTTGACTGATCAATCCTTTGTTTTATAACCCTAATTTGCACCAGATATACTTACCTGGAATCAGGCCATCTCATATTCCTTCTTTTCCAAAACACTACTAAACAAATCTTCTTAAAATCCCCCTTTATAAAGGCCCACATGCCCTGCTCCATTACTGCACATGTGTGCACACTAGCTGCCCCAATATGGCCCACGTCTACCTACAAAAGCATGGAAAAAGGAAATTTGTTGACGTAACACACAACTTTGGCTAAGTTAACTAAACCTTTCAGCCATGCATGGCTGGTCATTTGACCAAATACCTAGCTCCTTATATCCTATAAAAGAAGGGGTAGGGGTCCCATTTGAAAGGAGGAAAATCATAGTAAAGAAATTATACGCAATTGAGAATTCCCCTTGTCCCAACCTTTAGCCATCCTTATGCAAAGAGAAGTATAGAGAAAAGCAGTTGGAGGATAGTTGAAGAAGAGCCCAGGACCAGTTTTGAGGAGCAGTGTCGACCACATATTGTAAGTTTACTCTTGTGAAGATTAATACAAAAAGGAATACATTTCCCGTCCCGCCATATCATGTGTTCAAGTTGAATGTTTATTTTATGATATTGTCACAACTAACCCAACAATTAGTATATGAAATGAGTGTTCACATCTTTTTGTTTGTTCATGTGTCAATGTAGGTCATCTTTGGGAGGAGGCTTGCAATCAAAGAGCGAGTGAAAGAAAAGGGATTGACATCAAATGAAGGACTTAAGGTAGAGTTACTGAATCTCATTTACACCTTTGTATTGCATGAATGTGGGTTTTTTTGTGGKGAGAATAGGAAAGAGTRGAGGCCTTTGAAATGGTCATTTTCTGTATGCATGATTAGAKCCCTTAAGTGCTAAGTCCGTTCCCACCCACAACATAATTGGTGACCATACTCAAGATATCTAGGGTTTCTGGGAATATTTTTCTTGGGTATTTAAAAAAAAAAAAAAATGGTTTCCTTCCTTATTTTTAAAGTTTCTGCAAAAGTCTGAGCTAACAGAGATTCTCATCTTCAATACCAGTTATCTCTATTTCTTTGCTTGGCTRCATTTTTTTTAAGGACCCAYAGAGGTACAAGTGACCTGTATAAGGCCTGCATGTGTGTACCTGTGCCCTACCTTCACACAGCCCACGTGTACACGTCAGCTGATGAAGTGTCAGTCGCGTGTATGATTTCAGAAGATTTMTTTTAGAGAGGTATTCATCCTCTCCCCTRTCAGAAGTGATCCTTCTCAGGAGTTTTCTGGAACTCATTCTAGGCTTTGTGTTTGCATTTTTATAGCTTAGGTTCCACCTCAGATTGGTTTTTGTTCTATGAAATTTTCCTTGAATTGTTTTCTTTTTTCTGACAAAGTAAGTTTCTGAGTCTTCAAGAGATTCTAGTTCTTAATACCAATAGTCTCTGCCAGTACTTGATTTCTTGTTTTTTAATTTTTTTGAAGAGTTTCAGAAGTACACGTGACCTGCATAAGGTCTGCACGTGTGTACACATGCCCTAACTTTACACAGCTTGTGTGCACATGCTGGCTGTTGAACTGTCAGCAGCGTGCCTGTGGATAAAATTTTTTGTTTAAGGAGAGGTAGTCATCCTTTTATTTTTCAAGAGTTTATACCTATTAGGTTTTTTGGTCTCTATCATAGTGGTTAGTAACTTAGGTTTGATCACAACAATAGCTTTCTTTTTCATTAATAAGTTTTCCTCAAAATTTTCCTTTTATAGGGTTTTTAGACAAGTGTGAAAGTCCATTTTAATCTGCTTGTGTGTTATTTTTAAAAAAGTGACTCTTTGCGATCTGTGCTTAGGCCAGACGTTTTCTTGGTCTTTACTTGTCGATATTTTTCCTTTTTTCTTTGTGAGCATTCAAATAAAAAAAAAAGGGATTATTTTCTTTCTTTGTTTGGTTAAATAGTTGTTGGTGTGCATTAGTAACCAGGAAAAGTCTTTGCTTTCATAAGTTCTTGAAGGTTACTTAGATGATAAGTAGCTCGTAGTCAAGTGAAATTATATTTTGAGTTTGTTGTTCAAAGATCTTAGGAAATTTTATTTTGAAAAGTTGGTTAGAGAATTTAAAATATCAAATATGTTTGTCAAGAAGAAGTTATTTTGATTCCAGCTTTCTGTTTATCTTTCTTTTCATCTCTCAAAACATCACTAGTTTCACTTTCATAGCCTTTGACTTAAGACAATCCATAAAAATTAATGCTAAATCTAAAATTAATTATACTTTTTATGTTTGTAGGGTCAACCAACTAGTTTAGGGTTAGGGCCTTGAATTAGGTTGGAGAGGAAAATCTTCAAGGCCATTAAATCAAACATTGGAGTCTAAGTTAGGGAGTGTCCAAGTCCAGTATCGTGAAATTTATCCGTGACCCCCCTCTAACACAGGGGATAAACACAAGGTCGCGTGCAGAAAGGTAGCGGAGATAACCCCTCCAAAGACGGACCAATCGTAGTGGAGAACACATATAGAAGGCTTGTCTTGGGATTCCATTGATTTCATTTGCCATGGAGGTTTGTGGGTCTCAAATCCATTCGAGGTCCTCAGTTGTCTTCCGGACCACTTGCTTTCAATACCCTTGACAGGTTTTGGGCTTGATACCCTGCTCATTGTGGTCTACCCGACTGTCGACTGTACCCTCCTGGTGATTGTTCACGTGCTGGCAACCTAGTTGCCTATATTTTTTAGTGACATACACAAGTGACTATGGGGGTATACCATGGTACCTAGGACAAACATCAGGCCATGCTTTGTAGAGTATACCCAGAGGGTGATTCCATTTTCGAGTTTCACTTGCATCGGTAAGTTTCTCTAGTGTTGGTTGTTGTAACTGTTCTTCCAACTAGTTTAGTGTATGTTGTTTTTGAACAAATAGAAAGCCCTAGTCTATATTTGATATTCTCACATAGTGGAGGATCACGAGCGCCACCAGTCATGAAGGCTCCTTGTCCTACCACCAGTTACACTGGAGCCACCCCCGCCACCGCTAAGGCGAAAGCTAGACCAACAAGGGTCTTTTGAAGCGATCGAGTCACAGGAAACTGTGCCCGACCAACATCTGGAGGAACCAACTATTTCATACCTTGGAGCAGAAGCTCTCGGTCCACCCAAAACTCTCGAACACTCAAGATACTCTTCCTTCTACAAATTTCCTATGGCTTTCCTAAACCATTTCCAATTACCTATGAGATACGACGTTGGCACAGAATTGCTGGCTAATTTTGAACAAACAAAGGCGGACCATATCTCTGATCACATTTGAGAATGGAGATGTCGAAAGAGTTTGATTAAGGTGCTAGTCCCACAAGAATTCATTCTTGAGTGGTTCCTTAACTCTTTGGTCCCATAGTTATCCAAAGATGTCGCAATGTCGGGAGTGTTTTCCGAAGAAGATACAATCATGAGAGCTCAACAGCTTGAGCTAATCTATTCTTAGTCTGGTCTACTGTACAGGATCTTTCCAGATGCGCCATGATCAATACTTGATAAAACCAGAGAAAGAGTTGGAACACATGCTGATGGTATTGTTGGTTCAACACAAAGAAAGCCCGCTGAACAACTGAGGAAACAATTGCAGCAATTGTCTATCCAGCATACAACGGCTAGCCAGACTACTGTTCCAGATGCTCCCCCTACCCAAACGTCGGATGTACATAGTGTAGTCGACAAATCCGAAGGCCACCCAACATCCTGATGGAAAGAAGAAACAACATAATAAGGGTAAAGGGGACAAGAATCCCACTAATAATGATGGCAGGGGAAACAATGAAAAAAGGAAGTCGAGTTACCCATGTAATTTGTGCACGAAATACCACCCGACTCATGAATTCCCTTAGCTCGTAGAGGCCCAAAAGTTATTATCACAGCAGCAGCCAGCTGTGTTAACAAACCCTTTTCAACATGGCCAAAATCTAACTCAAGCCTCTACAAGCACAGAAGGGGGCAGCCAAGGACCCCCTCTGTCTTCAAACAATATTGCATCCAAAAATGTGTATATGATGAAAGGTGATGCCTATATGTCGACTAGAGCACATGATTACAACAATCCAAGCACCTCTGAAAAAGGTAAAGAATATGAAACCCCATCTCTTCCTCTCCAGATCAAGAAGATGTTGGGCGAAACCATGACATGCATCCCAAGAGGTACGCTTAAGAAATCTTCTCACAACCCAAACTCAAGGGCCACCCAGAACTACTCTATGGTGGAGGATTTGTATCAAACCCCTTGTTTGATCTCCACTTTGGAAGTCCTCCAAAGTTTCCCTTCTCAGAGAAAGGATCTGTTAGCCGCTTTAGGATCCGCCGAGACTTGTAATCCGGGTACAATCATGCTTGATATGACTGATTTAAAACCTCATCTCCCTTACCATGTAGCATTCTAGATAGTAGTGGCTTACACCATGAAAACTTTTAATCGAAACATTTTCCGCATAGTGGTTAATGAGGGTGCCTCAACATGTCTAATGTCTTTGGCGTGTTGGAAGGCCATTGTCCAGCCCGTTTTGTATCCGTCACCTACTCTTCTTACTGCTTTCGACGGTCATTCATTCCAACCACATGGCATTATCCACTCTTTTCCCATGCAGTTAGGAGGGAAAACCATGCGTGTCGAGGTTGAAGTAGTCAACACATCTCTCAACTACAATATTTTGTTAGGAAGGATTTGGACCTATGCTATGCAAGCAGTAGTCACTACAGTTTTTTGGGTCTTGTTGTTTCCACACAAGGGTCGGATTGTGACCATTGATCAATTGTATTTCTCTCGTCCTGACCCTTCATTGGGGGCATCTGTAGTCCCAATGATTGAAAACCCTCAACCCAACATCGTCAACATAGGGGTTGGTTTGTGCCCACCTTTGATGGGCACTTTCAATTACCCACCTCCTCAAGGCGATGTTAAGTTCATATCTGACCATCATAAGGTTGAGGTGTTCCAAGTTTCATCATTTCGCATGACTTACTTCAACGATCCATGGATTCTTCCTCCCCCATCGGACATGATGGAAGGGACAGGGCACCATGGTATGTCCATGCCCTTGTTCGCGATAGAAGTAGCATACTCTTTAGTCCAGCAGGCTTCCACCAACCCCGATCCAACTCCCCCATAGGAGTTAGATCTGATTTTACAGCCTATTTGGGCTCAAGGTTCCCTTGCTGATACAGATTCTTTAGACTTAGTATTTCCCTTAGACGAAGAAATCATAGAATAAATGACTAGTCTGGACAAACCCTGGGATGATCTCCATCATATATCTTATTTCCTCCCAGAGTTAAGCAGAAGTGAGGCAGGGGAATTCACCTTGACTATGACTGGAGATAGGTCTTGTCCTATTAATCCTTTGACTACACATGTTGTTTATGCCGAGGGTAATATGGAAACCATTGATGAAACTATACCTATAAACATCTCTAGAACCCCTGGCAACGTGGTGAATGTTTTTGTTGGAGCTGATTGCTCCATCGAAGAGATTCAAATCTACACATATTTATTTAATAAATTCTGCAACGTTTTTGCTTGGTCTTACGAGGAAAAGGTAGGCATCGATCCAAAAATTGTTGAACACAAAATAATGAATTATCATGATGCTAAGTCAGTTCAGTAGAAGATTTGTCCCATTAATCCTAAGAAAGCAACAGCTATTAAGGTCAAAGTGGAGAAACTGCTCAAGGTAGGTTTTATCTACCCCATCCATTTGACCCAATGGGTGTCAAGCCCCATGTCGGTTAATAAAAAACACGGTATGATTCACGTTTGTATAGACTTCCATGATTTGAACAAGGCCTGTCCAAAAGATAACTTTCCCACACCATTCATTGACCAGATAGTCGATGAATGTGTAGGTTGCGAGGCCTTTTCTTTCATGGATGGTTTTTCAGAATATAATCAGATACAAATCAAACCCGAAGACCAACACAAAACTACATTCATTTGTCCATGGGGTACATTCGCGTATCGTAAGATGTCGTTTGGTCTGAAAAATGTTGGTGCTACCTTTTAGCGGGCCATGTCTTTTACTTTCCATGATCTCAAACATATCCTCGAGGCCTACTTAGATGATTTAGCATCACGCTCTCATAAGAGAGTTGATCATTCCACACACCTTCGACTTATCTTTGAGCAATGTCTCTACTTCCGGATTCACTTGAATCCCAAGAAATGGAGTTTTTGTGTGACGTCAGGCCATTTGTTAGGTTTCATAGTTTCAACAATAGGGATCATGGTTGATCCTCTCAAGTTTGAAGCAATAGTTCATTTTCCTCCCCCATGTACAATCCTTCAACTTCAAAGTCTACAGGGAAAAACAAACATTTTGAGGCGTTTCATCGCAAACTATTCCAAGATCACAAAGGGATTTATGCGCTTACTGAAGAAAGACATTCCTTTTCATTAGGAAAATGCCACTCAATGCTCCTTCAAAGCGTTGAAGTATGCCCTCACAACTGCCCCTCTACTTTGGCCACCCAATTATAACAAAGATTTCTTATTATACTTGGCGGAAGCAGAGTCAACCATCGGCATGGTGTTAGTTTAGGGGGATGATTTTCTCTCAGAATATGTGATCTATTACCTTATTTGAGGCCTGGCTGGACTGGAACTCAATTATTTGCATATCGAAAAACTTGCGTTGGCAGTAGTCCATGCTGTCCAACGGTTCCGTCATTATGTTTTGTTTTGCAAGACCACCGTCATTGTCATTGTGAATCTATTTCATTACGTGTTGACACGATCGGTAATCGGCGGAAAGATCAGTAGATGGATAGTCATCCTCCAGGAATTTGACTTAGATTTCATTTCGATTAAATACAAAAGGTCACTGGTCTTTGTGGAACTTATCTCGGAACTTCCGATCGAGTCAGGTGATGTTATGCCCAAAGAATCGCCTATTCAAGGAGATATGTTTTTGATAGCATCTTCAGACCCCTGGTATGGATATATTCTTGTCTATCTCTAGAATTTGAAGTGCCCCACCTCTGCTTATCATGATGAACGTTGTCATATATGTCATCAGGCCAAGAGCTATCTCATCCTCGAGGACACTCTCTATCGTCGAGGTGTAGATTGCATTCTTCACCGATGCCTCACTCATGAAGAAGAGGAAATCTTGCTTAAAGATTTCCATACTGGAGCATGTGGCAAACATTTGTCTAGGTTGGCAACAACCCAAAATATTTTACGAGCCAGTTAATTATGGCCGACACTAATCAAATATTGTATCGCATCCGTCAAGAAGTGCCACCCATGTCAGATCTTCTCTCGGAAGATGAGGGCACATCCCGCTCCCATGTTTCCTATCATCATAGTTGGTCCATTAACCAAGTGGGGGATTGATTACACTACATGCAACCCTCCTTCATAAAGGGGGCACCATTATATCATTGTAGTCGTCGACTACTTCACAAAGTGGGTCGAAGCTATGCCAACGTTTAAAGATGATGGAGAGACTACAACTCTCTTTATGTTCAACTAGATAATCGCAAAGTTCGACGTCCTGAGAGAGATTGTCACTAACCATGGCAGTCACTTTTAGAACCAAATCATGACTAAATTAACATCAAAGCTGGTGTTGCGGCAAGAACATTAATCACCCTACTACCCCCAAGAAAATGGTCAGGTGGAAGTTGTAAATAAATCTCTTAAGACCATCCTACAACGAATGATCAATTTGGCCAATTCAAATTGGCATTTGATGTTATACTTGGCATTATGGGCTTACTGAACATCTGTTAAGACTGCAACTAGTTTCTCACCTTTTCAATTTGTTTATGGGCTGGAAGCAGTCTTGCCTATAGAATGTTAGATCCCATCCCTAAAGATGGAAATAAATTTACTGCCAGACACTTCTCCACTTGAAGAGCGGTTATTATACCTTGAGTAGCTCAATGAGCAACATCGTGATGCAACCCTGTCCAATGAGCCTCACAAACAAAAATTCAAGTGTCAGTATGATCGGTCCATTCATCCTCGGATTTTCTCTGAAGTTGACCTTCTCCTGGTCTATGACCAGGATAAGGACTCCCTAGGGGCAGGCAAATTCAAACCCATGTGGTTCGGACCTTTCATCATAAAAGAGGTTTTAAGAAAGTGTGCTTATCGTCTGGTAGACTTTGAGGGAAATTCTTTGGTGGAGCCTAGAAATGGTCTCTACCTCAAGAAGTATTACTCATAGGTAGGTCACCTTGGTTAACTTTTTGTAACATATGTATAATTCCTGTACATTTTTCATGTTTTAGTTTTTACCCCCTTTTCGGTTTTATGGACGTGTCGTGTTGATGTCATCTTTTTCACTATGGAAAATTTCAAGTGAATCAGAGGTGTTCGTTGGGTTTGCAGATGGCACCAGCCAACACACTCAGAGGCTTGCTTCCACTGCTTAGGTAATCTACACACCTCATGACCATTTTTTATCTTCATGAGGTATCTGTTTAGGTGACACCACAAACAGTGTTGCTGAATACAATGAAGTTCTAGAATTGCTGTGTGATGCATTGTCGTATGGTATTTCATGCCTCCGGGTATATTTAGACGCTCAACTGGTTGTGTCTCAGTTAAATGGAGTGTACCGCATTTACGATCCTACTCTATGCCGATGGTTCCTTAGGGTACGTCTCTTAGAACGAAGCTTTGATTATATTACATATATCCATGTTCCCAGGAGATTGAATCAAGTTATAGACACCCTAGCTAATCATGTATTAGATTGGAATATTGCACACATGTAAATAAAAATACACACACACATGTAAATACATTTGTAAACTAGATGTGTTCCATAAACCCACAAAAATACATAAAAATCCATATATAATATCAAAATCATCAGAGTACATAGGTGGGCCCAAGCGCCTAAAAAATACAACTAGTAATGAGTCATGGGGCTTATGCCCTAAAAAAATATACAAGTAGTTTCCTCGACAAGTGAAAAGTCCATCCTATCTAAGGATGAGGCCTGTGGGCCCTTTTGTAATAATCAACGACATTTTCCAAATGCCGAAAAATCCGGACCCATGTCTGTGGCTCCCCCACTACGTGAGGCTGCAAAGATGGTGGCATATCCTCAATCTCTGCCATGGGGACTATGCGAGTGAGCGAGGTAAAATTTCTCTCTACTCGTCTCAGAACCCTCTCAGCCTCATCGGCTGGAAGCTCTCTTGCTATTGTTGGACCCCGGCTGTTGGAGCCGCCTTTGTTTTTTAGCCCGTTTTAAATTTTTTATTTTTATGATTGAAGTTGAAAGCTGGTTTTCATTATTCTCCTTTATTTTTTCCAAAATCTCGAAAGTCTCATCACGCGAGTAGTGTCGGTTATCATGCTCTCACAATAAACTTTGTTTTTCATTTAAATGAGTTTCCCTTTTCTTACCTCGGGATTTCGCAGGTCCGATGTTATAGAACACACAGTTCACAAGTCGCGAAGAATGAAACAACGAAATAACTTTAAAAGAGTTACTCAGGTTAGTATCAAGATTAAAGATTTTTTAAACTACGGTTAAGTGTCATCGGGATTTCGTGTCTCGGCATTTACTAACTAAAAAAGTCTGTCCCCCTTAACCCTGATGTCCGAAGTTGCGAGACTCTTGTTTTAGTAACCCGGGTTAAGATCAAAGAAAAAAGGGTTTACTCGTGGTTGAGTTCTATCGAGGGTTCACAACTCGACTTGTGAGCCTCCCAAAAACTATACCTTCGACATCCCGAGTCGCGAAGTCATGATCTCGTGAGTTCACAACTCGTCTT
>WSFP011504097.1:0-13609 GCA_009831015.1 Picea engelmannii | reverse complement strand
AATTCTAGACTGTGCAAAATAATTGGAGGAAAGATTGGAGATGTTCAAGAGACTGGTGCTAAGGGTGAAAAACCTTGTGCAGAGGGAAGAGACAAGAGAGTGCTGCTATAAGATTGATGAAGGGACAATGTGAGTCCCCATGGATCACTAATTGATGAGGTAACATCAAAAGGGTTGCAGGAAACCAGAATGGTGGGCTATGGTTCAAGAAAGAAAACCTAAGTGGCAGAGGGAGAAACCTTTGGCAGACAAGGATGGTTAGAATCCTCATGTTGAATTCATGAAAATATGTGTCATGAATGCATTGATTTACATGTTGACTATGAGTGGTTTTGCTCACGAGTAGCACATATGTTAAATGCATTAAGTAGGTGTTGGGAGATTCTAGCAAGGTAAGTTGGGGCATGATTTCATGAGTGGAAGAAGTAGCCAATAAGACATATTGGTTGGCGATGCATAATGGCCAAGCCTGTTACTTGGCTAGGAAAGGGTCAGAGAAAAGATCAATGGTGCACAATATGAGTAGTGAGAGAATGCACAGGGAAGCAATGTTATAAAAGAATTGAAGGACAAACATCTGAAACACAAACATAAACAAAATAAATAATAAATATGGAATGAATGTGCATTGGGAAACATACTGGAAGTGATGCATGTTGCATACAATAAAGTTATGATGCATGTGCATGAGTAGACATGATGATGACTAAATTATTGGTGCACATTAATGTGCATTTGTTCATATGGACATGCCTAAACATGTTTGTGGCATGTATGTATACTAAGAGTAGTCTGCTGATATACATATATATGTGAAATAATAACATTATGATAACTAAGTATGACTAATGATGGATTGTGTATCCAGGAAAAATGGTTATAGCATGGCTGAAAATGATGTTGATGATGCTGCTGCATATGAAGGCCATATATAAGAAGACAAAGGAGGATGGTAAGAATGCTGATCCAAGAGAATTGGCGAAGGGAACCTGCATCGATCTTCTACAAAATATCAGCTGATCAGGTAGCATCAATTAATGTAATAAAAACTATGAAGGTATGCATTTGGGGTTGTTTATGATGGATAAACACTGAAGGGAATTGAGGTAAGAATCACCTCAACTAAATTTTCAATATTTGAAATTGATGTAAAGGTAGAGGGACTTGAGTGTAAACATGTTGTGTAATGCTTGGATGCATGGATGTATTTATGTTGAACTTAATTGCATATTATGCTATGTTGGTTATAAGATCATAACCATGTCAAGTCAGGATATACACTCTTGCTATCGAATTGAATACCGTTAGAACTAGCCACATGTGAGGACATATTGTAGTTGGATATGGAAGGGATATAACACTATACAAGTGCTTAATGGAATTTCCTTGTGTAGCGAGTGTTTGGACTACAACATCTTTGCCAACACTGAATAACACTAGGGAATTATGTTTCTAGTGATGTGTATGGGTTAAAGAGGAAGGTATACAAACAATCGAACATGTAAATGGGAAAGAGTTTGGATGATTATTTGAGGCATTGGATAAACCTTCCAACTCACCATGGTGGAAATACATGGAATGGGTATATTGTATTCTGAAGTCAATGCAAGGATGCATTGTGTAGATGTGGCCATGAATATTGGGACATTGCTTTTATTTATTAGTAATTCTTGATTGCATTATAAGAAAGTGAGCACACTGATAATGCATGTATAGTGAATTATAGTTTCATTTCAACTAATATTATTAATAGTTGAATTCCATTTAATATGAATAGTGGATGGAAATGATTGAATTTTTGGTAAAATACAATTTTGAAATCACTTCATGGATTTTTATAAATATGCAATGAAAAGGTGATGTGCATGAATACTAACAATTTGTTTGGCTGCATGAAAGTTGAGAAAATTGTAGGTAGAATGGTCTTGGATACGGAAATAGTGTAAGCCATAAAGAAGACTGATACTCATAGTTGCAAGAGCCAAACATTATGAGCATAAAACTCATATTTGAAAATTTTTGTCTTCTTGTATAAAACAGATTCAAAAATTAATAATTGAAAATTATTATGATGATGTATCATATTGACTGTATGCATATGATGCAGATGAGATGACTGTCATATATTATAGATTTCTAGTGGAATTCTAGCAATAAGTTGGTTCTCACCTTGGAAAATGATGGATCACCTGAGGAACTGCATAACAATGAAAGGGATGCATGAGTCTAAAGGGTAAGTAAATCAAGGACATAGAACTCCAAAAGAGAAGAGAAGATTACAATGTAGTAAACTTGTTTCATATTGAAAGAATCAAAGTGGAGTTGAAAATGCAGTGTGAGAAGCACATTTGCAAATATTGGAAGATTTGGGGATTCCATGATCACAACTGAGAGTTCCTAGAGTCACATCTCTAAGAATTCTTGGTCAACATGCACTGAAATCCATGAGAAAAGAATGGTATGTCTCAATGGACTGAGATCAGGGAAGGGGGTACATTCCTTGGGTTGTGCAAGTTGTAGGGAAGAGATATTTTTGGTTATAATTTCTGTGAGAATTGACAAAATATGAAAGTAGTTGTAGTTGGGATTCTTGGGGATGCATTTCTGAGACTTCCTAGTTGACTTGTACTGGAAGCCCTGCGAAAAGAATGACATGATCTGATAGAATGAGAGCAATGAATGGGGTACATTCCTTGGGTTGTGCATGTTGTGGGGAAGAGAAAATGATGGTTTGAATTGCTGCAAGAATGATGAATTGTGAAAACATGATGTATATGTTTTGGTCTGGAAAGTCTATGTATTTATGATTTTGGGCTAGTATGCATGTAAAATTAGGATGGAGAGCCTAATGTTGATTAAAGGCCAGAGAGCCTAGCATTGTAAATGTATGAACAATGTAAGGTGTTGTGCACTAAGGACAATGAAAAAATAAGGGGGAGGGTAATGTAACATCCCAAGTTTTAATTCCTGTAAATTATTAATGTAATTGTGTAATTGTGAATTAGGTTGGTGATTTGTATTGAATTAATATGGCCAAGAGAGAAGCAATGTAATATGCAAAGCATAATGATAAATAAAGTCAAAACCACTACATGTCGAAACATATAGATTAATGGGGGGATGAGTATCCATAAGAGAGGAGGGGTATAAAAGGGGGTTTGTATCCATGAGTTTAAATCCCAATCTT
Organism: Picea engelmannii; assembly: GCA_009831015.1. NCBI lineage: Eukaryota > Viridiplantae > Streptophyta > Pinopsida > Pinales > Pinaceae > Picea > Picea engelmannii. The sequence goes on along the minus strand of WSFP011504097.1, from coordinate 10,422 downwards.
TTTCCCGATTCTAATGTTTGGAGTGAACTTTCTGATTTTTCCCTTGAGTGTGGAGGAGCACAATATTTGAATGCCTGTAAGAGGGTCGGTGTGAGAATTCACCTAAGAAGTTATTGTGAGCATGGTGGTTGAGTAAAATCCTCCTTGGATGGATTTCTATTCAAACAAGAAAGGAAAATAGGACGTCGTACAAAAAACAAGGAGTTAACAATTAGTCAATTAATCATGGGCGGGAACCAATTCTAGGAGTTTGGGCAGTCGGAGAGGAGACTACGAGTTGGAGTAGTGTGAGCCAACGAAGGGGGACAATAATGCAAGTTATTGGAGAAACATAAGAGTGTAGAGCACATAATACTGAAGAAGCAAGTTGTTAGGATTTCTGAAGAACTAGGTTGTCATTCCTGAAGAGTGAACTCGTGTGTGAGTTGCATTGAAGAAACAAGCTAGCTGTTGTTGTTTTCCTAATAGTTTTCCTAGCACCGATTTCCATGGAGTTCTTAGTAGTGAGATTCCTAGTCACTTGCGCTAGAGATACCTTGATAAATGAATGGTAAACTCGATGGACTAATAGTAGTGAAGAGGTACAATCCTTGGGTTGAAAAGTCAAGATGAAGAGATCTAGAGGAAAATCGGGATAGCTATAGGAGAATGATAATGGATTCTGAGATTTTTTTGATTTGTGTCTGGACAATGAAAGACACCCTCTTTTGTGGGTACATATCCCTAGCTTGGGGGTGATATGATGCTGATAAATGGAGAAACATATCTATGGCTGGGAGGAATGTTTTTCCCTTACAGTCGATTGCCTCATTGTTACCAAAGCTAAGTGTTAATCTTTGTGTATATTTCACGGTTCTTATGTTTAATCACTATGAATTAAGAACTCCGAGTTTATTAATTAGTTGTTGTTTTGATTTCATTTTTTTGGTTTTACAAGTTAGATGCATGTGTGTTAGTCATGTTGCACTTTTTTCCCTTTTGTATTTTGGTATCATAATACTAATTTTTATTGTAGCATCTCAGAAAGGGTTCTGGGTGCATTATAGCCTAGTAACATGGTTGTTATAGGATGTTTTTGAAGTAATGCACCCAGGTGGGTGGTCTAGGTGTGTTACAAGAGACAAGGTGTCTAAGATCGTGCAGTTGGAAACTACATTCACATATAGAACTCTGACATGGTACATGCAGTATAAAGTTACTATGCCGGTGGGACATGGAGGTCCCTCATAGAGATAAAGAGAGACCTCCTTAGATAATTACAGAAACCTAATTCAGAGTCACAATGTATAATCGAGATCAAGGATATTAAGCAACAAGTTGGAGAGACCGTGTGGGACTATGACCAATGGTTCAAGATCTTGTTGGACATACTGAATTTTCAGATCCAGGATGTAAAACATAAAGAGTGTTTTATTGCCAAACTCCTTCCTCACATTCGGGTTCTACTCATGAAACAAAAATGATGATTTGGTCGGAAAATGTAGAGATTGAAATGTTCCTAGAATCTACGTCAAGAGATGGTGAGACATCTACAGGACTAGAATAAGTGCAATCCCCACTTGCAAACCTCACCATGCAGTTCCAAGACACGGAAAAAGAGAAAGTGGGGTGTGAGAATGTCTAGTGTACCCCCTCCTGCATAGAAGGTCACCATTAGAATGAGTATCATGCATTGGAAAATTACACAATGTTTGGTGCGCTAAATTGGTTTCTGATCGGGCTGTAGATTGAGTGGTGAAATTTTTATACAATGGGGTCATGTACCTCCCCATTTCCCAACACTATAGAAGTACTAAAAAATGATGCACACTCATTTTGCGAGTTCTAAAAATCTATGGGGCATGATGTGGAGAACTATTAGTCCCTAGAATTGATGAAGAAGCATACTGTAGATGATTACCGATTTCAAGAGGAGAATAAGGGTGGAAACCATGGAGGATTTCACAGAAGAGGCTTCTAAGGAGGCTAGGGAGGAGGATATAGAAGAGGAAGAGGTAGAGGATATAGTGGGGGAGGAGGCAAAAAAATCACATGTTTCAATTGTGACAAGACATGACACTAGACATGGTTATGTACCAAGTCCTGCACAATATGTGGGATATTTCCACAATGCAAACCATGTTATGAAGGATTTCCTAGAGTTGTTGAAAAATGGAAAGAAAAAAAGGGGTGGTGCAACATGGTGACTGCTGAGCCACATGAAGAACAAAAGATGAAAGAAGAAGCTGATGTACATGTAGTAAATTAAGGAGGTATCCACACAGGAAATGACCTATAGAGAGAAGAATGACTAGGACAATAGTTAGAGGGAAAAATTAGGAAAGCATCACAAACACTTCCTAAGTTTGACGTTGTGCAAAACAAATTCCTATGCAATGGAAAAAAAAACATTTGTGCGAAGAGTTGTGATGCATGACCAAGATACATGTGTGTGAAGAGTTGTGACATATGGTTGAGATACTTGCATGCGAAGAGTTGCAACACATGGTGCATGAAGAAGCACGACACACTACTTACCTTGAGACTACCTTAGAGAACCAGGTAAATGAGTTCTTGCATTCTTGTCTTAAGGTGTTGGGTGGTCCATCGTTACTAATAAATTGACCCATACGTTGACAAGATGCATAAGGGAAGGTGACAACGAATCTACTGTTTTCCCCCCACTACCAGAAAGGGATGTGCGTCATGTTAGTAGGAGGAAGCACATGGGTAGAGAATTAAAAATGACAACTGAATTAGGAAAATATGAGATGGAAGGGATCATGTTGGACCTAGGGTTTGATGTGAACATTTTTCCAGAGAAATCGTGGGAGTTGATGGGAAAACCAAAATTGGTGTTATATCCCATTCAACTTAGGCTAGAAAATAAATACATGATCTATCCTATTGGCAGACTAGAGAATTTAAAGGTTAACATTGATGTGGTAAAAACAAATGCATATTTTGAAGTAATAAAGATTATGGATGATTCAGACCCCTACCTATCTCTGCTTGGAATTGATTGTGCATTTGATAACAATTCCATACTAAATTTGAAGCAAAGGAATATGTCCTTTGATATGGACACTCTGTGTGTCATTGATCCACTGAATCCAACCAAGGGTGATGGATACAATGAACATGTAAAGGAAAATGTGCAAAGCTCGGTCATTGAGAATCTATACAACATCACAGGGCACAAGGAGGATTCTGTAAAATTGACAGTCGGTGGTGAGTTGAGTTGGAGGAGTGTCTGCTCATATGAAATAGATTTAGAGGATGTGATGACATGATGGGAAAATAAGCTATATGAAGTGTTTACCAAGAGATGCACACAAATCACCAAAGTAGTGAGCTGGGTTGGAACAAAGCTACGTGACCTATTGAGGTTCGATAGATGAATTTATAGTGTAAATGGAAGATGTGTGCCTGAGAAACAAAGGATTTAAGACATGGATGCAGTAGTGAATGGAGAACCTACATTATAGTGGAGACACACTACACAAAATTATAGGTCTAGGAGGAGGTGGTAGAATGCATCAGATTTAGGCTCCATCCCTTGACCAACTTTGAATTGGTAAGTAGATACAAGGGGATTGAGTATCCCCGTGAACAAATTTGGTTTTGTGAGCGGTGTTGGAAAAATAAGATGATCCCTTAAGCGAAGTGGGTCTATGGATTTGTCCACACTATGAATATGGCCCCCAAACGCTGGTAATTTAGGAGGATCTTGGAAGAGAAACCAGGGATTAGGGAAGAGTCAGTGATCAGTTCTCTGCAAAGTTTAAGTGTATGTCGGAGGTTACTGCATATATTTATATATATGTTTTTGAAGATCAATAATTTTATATTCAATCAATAATCCAAACAATCCATGAATAAGGTAGTCTGCACCCATCACAAGTCAATGGTGAAGTTAAATCAACTAGTGTATTCTTGTAAGGTAGATAACAATGATGCAAAGAAAGAGGACCCTCAAAGCTTACAAATTAATGAAATTGAAGGTGAGTGCGTAGTTCAAGGAAATGCCTCCTGTAGCATTGCACCCGACTATACATGTCTATTAAATATGAAGAAATGAAATATAAGCACAGAAGAGGCATCGAAGATGGTAATAATTGGTTATTACTAGGATTAGGAAACAATGACGCAAATGGTAGAATTGCTAAAAGAATATGAGGACCTGTTTTTAAGAAGTTTTTATGAGATGAAAGGTATCACAATATCCCTAGGGGAGATGAAAATATAACTGAAACTAGATGCAAAAATGGTAAAAAATCAACAATATTGGTTGAATCCAAAATATAAAGAAAAGGTATGCAAAGATTTGGATTGCACGCTAGACAGAGGAATCATTGTTATGATGGAATAATCTGAATGGATCATCCCAATGGTAGTGCAACCAAAGAATATGAGTTATCTACAGTGTAATACCCCCTTTTATAAACCCATGATTACATGTAATTAATCATAATTAATGATTTCCAACAATGGAATGTAAATATTGTAAATGTATTATTGTTTAATTGAAAATGCCAACAATTGGTTGTGGGGTGAAGCCTTAAAAGTACTGGACATGATACCACGAGAGGGAATATTAAGGGGCAAAGAATGAGGTTCTATTAAGCCTAAGGACCTAAAGCTAACTTGTTGAAATATCATTTTGAAATATTCATGTTATTTTCATCAGCCCCGATTTCAAGGAAAATCAGTTAACGAGGGAGGAGGGTATTTGAAAAACCAACTACCCAAAATGAATCCATGTATGGGAGATTAGGTTAGGAAAATAGAGACTGTCAACTACAAGTACAACAAAGTAACAATTTTGTAGCCCCATATTGACCCCAGGTTCCTTTTGAGTGAAGAAACAAGGAGAAGTCGAGAACCTTCCTTTGAGATAGAGAGAATACATAGGTGCATGCAATATAGGAGGAGGGGGGATCTGATTTCAAGAGAAGACATGTTAGGCATAACATATAGGAGAGCTGAGGAGAGAGAGAGAAAGCCTGGGTTTCTGAGTTTTGAGAGGAGATGAACTTGAAAATTTGGGTCTAAGAGAAAGACTTGCAGGAAAATAAATGTCATAAGGAAGCAACAATAGAAAATCACGAAGGCATGGCTATACAGGTAGGATTGAAAATCCGAGAACCCGAGATGAGTTGAGGAGGCCGTAAGATTGATGCTAGAATGGCATTTAATAAACCTCAAAAAGTCCTGAGCTAGGTGGGTGTGATAATTTTCTACTAGTGGTAGTGTTAAGGAGAGTGGCCTTCCCTTACCATATTTCCTTGAGAACCTGAGAAAGAATTCCCTAGTGGTATCATGGTCTGACATGGGGATGACTTGTTACCGAAGTTAAGGAGCAAGTAGAGCCTATGGTTGGGTGAAAAGGAATACACCCACATTCATTTCGCTGGCTAACTTTTTCACTGAACAAATAAGTATTTCTATGCTCTGTGTAATTGAATGAGATGAAATTATTGGTGTATGTATATGCACTTATAAACGTGCAAGTCTGTTTGATGGACTGAGTGCTTGTTTCAATGGCACATTTGTGTACTTGAATAGCTATGGAACTATATGATTTGTACATGTATTGTACATCTGTGCATAAGATCCTGTAGTTTGTTATGAAGGTCAAAAAATTCCATGTTGATGTAATGGGTTTCCTGTAAGAGGCAGGGATGATTTTAAGGATGGAAATTTATTTTAAAATGTAGAAACCTTGGCGAATATTAGTAATCCTTCATATCCGAACTATAAATGTTTGGTGATATTTTTGTAAAAATATTCTAATTTATAAGGATTTTATATAGTTTCTATAAAATTTTGGCAATTTTTAAGGTAAAACAATTTTATCCTATAGAATTTGCGCGAATCATTTTTAGAATGGCGAATAGTTTTTTGGGAAAAACCATGGAAAATTAGCCCATGAGAGAAATTTAGCCCCCTAAATCATTCCTAGTAAGAGGGAACCAAATCTATAAGTTAAGAAACAAATGATATTTTTTAAGGGGAATGAAGTATTGTAATCTCCTTAAAAGAGATAATGAATTAATGGCAAAGCTAATGAGTATAAAGGCTAGGAAAGGATGATAAAAACCTTGTGTTGCTTTCCCTCTTGACACAAATAGTTTGTGGGATGTCAAATCCCCGTTTGGGTGTCAGGTAGCATGCTTATTTCTTGCTGGTAAATGGATTAAAAGAGTCTGAGGGAACCAAATTCTTTTTAACCTACTTAAATTCCTGTGATAGACAGCGAGACTTAGGAGCTGTTGGATCAATGAAGGAGTCGAGTGATAGCTATCTGATTATACCATATGTTTGGGAGATAGGAGAAGGTATTGGGTAATCGAGATGTCGTGTCCCTGGAGTATCAGAAGATCCTGTGGGGTAGGCCTTGTCAAATGGTTGAAACCCAATAACAAATACGTTGAGGTTACCATGAGTGGAGTTCTAACCCATTTACTCATAAATGAGAGAGGTGACATCATCACGACGTGTGATGCCAGTGGGGTAGCCATGATGTCACAAGGATGACACTAGTCATTGTTTGATTCATGGGAAATTTGAGTGTGGGCCCTCAATAAAGCACAAACCCTTTAAACCATGACCATTGGATTAGGGTGTTGGGAGATCCCAACCATTGACATCTCGTAAAAGATCAGGAGGGGATTTACGCCTTGAGGTATCGTAGTACTAGACCCTCAGACGAATGTCAAGTTTGTAACCTTCAGGAAAAACCCAATATGTCGGTGGACTAGTGGGTCCAGGTTCATGGGAAAGGTTCTGCTCCATTTTTCCCCAACAATTTATACGAACTAAGTTTTCACATGTGAGTGATGTCATGATGACGAGAAGTGTACACGTAACAGTTTACGTGTCCAAGTGTGACATGTCAGTAGACGGTTTGTCAATGAATCGAGTGTGGGCCCTGTTGGGATTAGAACTTTGCACAACGACCTTCAGTCTCGACCGTGGGATTCAAGCTTTGAGGAAATCCCTACTGTAGATATTGCAAACAAAGCTCAGGAAGGAGATCAGTGCCCGGGGTATCGGAGTACCAGGACCACAAGGTATCATCATGTCCCTTTTACTTTGGGAGAGATCGGTATTCCGAAACCCAGTGGGATGATTCCTGAAACATCGACTATTGGGGGATAATATAGGAAGTATGTAGAACTAGCGAATATCAGTGGACCAGTGGCCATTATCCTGATAGGGCATGGTTCCCGGGAACAAGTTCCACCCTGTCCCTTAAGGTTCTGCGTAGAGAGAGTGACGTCGAAAGACGTCAGATGATGTAATCTAACCAATAGGAAGTGGAAAAGTGTCAACACCTGTATGGACGATCCAAGTGATCTGTAATGACGTGTACACCACATTCATCCACATGTCAAATGATGAATGTGCCATGTGTCATGTAAATTTGACACTTCGAGGGGGTGTTTTGTGACACGATATGAGTACCACATGTCATGCTAGGTGGTAGGCAGTCGTAGGACCATGTGTCTTGATATGTGGCTGGTTGTGACAATGCCTCATGTCTAAGAAGCCAATTAGGATATCGGATCGGTAACCAAAGGTATGATGGTGTGAGTAGAGTTTAGTGGGATGGTAGGATGGTGATAGTAGCCATGGTTAAGATAGGTGGTGGTGTAAGATAGGGGCTCATGTTCGAGGTGCCATCTAGGACACTGGACTAAGCATTTGAAGTTCAAAGTGGTAGATTGATTTTTTACCTGGGGACTAATATCTCGGTACCTTGGGGGGCCGATGGGTCGATGAACTGGTTCCTTGGAGGGCCAATGCCTAGAGAATTGGGTATCTGTAAAGATATGTAGCGAGGTTTTGAGCATGTGAAAGGCTGGGGGCTCGATATGCTAGTGACCTGGTGGAAGGTGCCACACAAGTGTTTACGTCAACAACCACATATGTGCTAGAAGGGTGACATGTTATGACACATCAATGCAATGTTTGGGAACAAGGGTGACATGCTATGACACATCAATGCAACGTTGTGGAACAAGGGTGACATGTTATGACACATCAATGCAACGTTGGGGAATAAGGGTGACATGGAGCCCCGTGGTGGTGATGTGGACTTTGAACAAGAAGGTCTAAAATTTGGAAGGCCATAAATTTTTATCTAGAGCTCATTTTTGAGCATGGTGACTGTCGTTGGAAAGATATTGACGAGAAGAAGACAATGGTGCCTTCAAGAAGACGATTTCAGATGGTCAAGTTTTTTTTTTTTTTAATACCACATCCCTTAAAAAGGGTACTTAGGGGGTTTGGTGACTTACATACATATTTGTGTAGACTTACAGAGCTTCATTGAAACTTGCGTACATGATCCCTTTCCTACACTATTTACAGATGAAGAGTTAGAGAACATGGGTGGACATGAAGCTTATTCATTCATGGATGGAATTTCAGGTTACCACTAGGTGCGCATTGTGGAGGAACATAGAGCCAAGACAATGTTTGTGATGGAGTGGGGCTCATTTGCATACATCGTGATGCCATTTATTTTTTTCTAAAGAATGCACCTATGGTGTTCTCTAGGATTGTTGTCACAAATTTCAAGAGTTCATGCACAAATTTATGGAAGTATACTTAGATGATTGGATGATGTTCAAATTGCTCAAAGAGAATATGTAGGTATTATGGTTGATGCCAGACATATGCAGGAAGTTACAAATCTCTTTAAAACTTAAAAAATGCATCTTCTATACACTGTTTGGGAATCTATTGAGAAATTTCATCTACATGGAAGGATTGTTAGTTGATCAAATGAAGATTGCAACTATTGTGGACATGTTATCCCCAACCTTCATAAGAGAGTTTCACACAACCTTGGGACATATAGAGAATTACAAATAGTTCATTTGAATTTATGCAAATTTTGTTGTGTCGTTGGAAAATATACTACGCAATATACCAAGTATGTCTGGACATAGGAATGCCATGAGGCATTAGACACATCAAAGGAGATAATTTTAGTGACTATGCCGATCCTTATATTTCCATATTGGATCAAGATATTCCACCTACATGTGAATTCATTTTCCATTGGACTTGGCGTAGTGCTTGCACAACTAGGAGAGGATATGATTGATCATCTAGTCTACTTTGCTAGCAAAAAGTTATTCGAACCAAGCAAGCCCAATGTGCGAACCAAGACCAAAGCAGTTAAAGAGGCACATATGCTCGAGGTCAAAATTCCTAGTGAAGTAAAAATCAGAGGACCTCTATTGGGCATGGCTCCCAAACTTAAATACACATATTACAACATACAATATGTAGCACAGTTCCTTGAACTATGCTTTGATGCTTACAAGGAAATCCTAGAAGGAGAGAAAGTTGTCGCCAAAGCATGGGCTAAGCCCATGTACAGATTAGGGATAATGAAATCATTGTATGTTCCCCACTTTAGGTGCAACCTGAATATCAACTCATGTGTCAAGTTCATACTCAATGGGTTGCAAGGAGGATTCCTTTGGCTAGATCGCCCATACCAAGTCAATATTAATACAATACGCCAAGTCTCAAGCCTTCCTTGAACATGGGAGGATCCCACTGATGTGGTAGTGGCATGAGATGCCAAGAAAGAAGAAGTGTACCAAAAGTATGCTACACATATGGGAACAAGAGGAGAAATTGTTTCCTCTATCAATGACAACCGTATTCGTTTTTCTACACAGGTACTTTCTTGCAATATGATGCATAAGTTTCAGAAGGATGAGTGGCCACTTGGGTTAATGATGACAACATAGTGATGCGTCCAAGGAATCAAGATGTGATGGTCATGATACTTAATGAATGAATTCATACAGGACTGCATGGACGCATAGGATTGTGGCAAGGAGTTTCACTATAGTTGGGTGTTACTCCTGCTCACAATGATAGTGTGGCAGCCATCATTGAGTTGGAAATATGACACCCAAGTCACTCAATATTTACTTGCGCTCAAATTCAATGAGATACAATACAACATGGAGAAGAACGTCCAACATGAGAAAAATATGGATTTTCAGCTATGGTACACTGAAATAATTTAGGTGACTGTGCATTCCTTTTTCATAATGCGCATGCCTTTTTCATAATGCGCATGCATTTTTCATATTGAAGTACGAGGACTATCTTCAATTTGACTTTGATTTTCATAATTTTTTTACTACCCCACTTGTAGATCCACACATTCCTACTGAAATCCTCCCCTTTTTTGTTAATGAGGAGGACATTCAAAATGAGGTTACAAAGTGGTCAGAGTCTCTGTGGCCCATGCATGATGAAGAATTAGAGCTCTTGGAAATATGGACCAAGAAGAAGTAGGAGCAGAAAGATGTGGATGAAGCCTAAGGGGCAAGGAAAGAACTAGAGGGTCCATGGAAATGGGAACAACTAGACACAAGGAGAACTCCACCCAAGAAGGGAAAA
>WSFP011504096.1:0-13609 GCA_009831015.1 Picea engelmannii | reverse complement strand
CGGATGGTACCCCACCGACCAGGGCCTATCCCCTAACAAGAGAAACTGCCAACTTTTATATTTATTGCACCATATCACTAACAAGTCACACCAATAGTGCAATCGGTTAGCCCGGGGAGTTTAGTCTGTTGGTGCCTGTGGAGGTCGGGGGTTCGAAACTTGTGGGTAACAAAAAAATTTGACCCAGCCAACATTGGCTAAATCCAGGGTTCCATGTGGTGCCCTTTGATTGGGCCACGTGTCGCCCTGTGATTCATCTGTACCACAGTCAACGCACAATCAACATGCACAGTCAATTGCCATGTCACCTCTATCTAGTCAGTTGCCACATCAAAATCCATGCAGCCCAGTCGCCTTGCCACATCAGCTTCCATACAACCACTTATCGTTTATACTACCACATGTTAGCTTGCCCTTGGGCCACGTCATGTACGGATTGCCACATGTCATCCGTACAGTGCCACATGTCAAATTTGTATTGGGGCCAACACAGTCTCAAAATGCCAAATTCGAGTGACACATGTCACCTCCTAGTGATGTCATGTTAGCATGATGACATCATGCTAACGTCGCCTGTCGTACTGTTGACGTCAGCAGTACGACCTGTTGACTTTGACCAGTTTGACTTTTTGCTTGTTTGGGAAATGAGTCAGAACGCAATATCTTTCGCATACGGAGTCCATTTGTGAAAAAAATATATACAGTCGGAATCAGCGGGACGAGCCGGGCGCAATGGCACTGGTTTCATATGATTCCAAGAACTAAGATTTTTAATTCTTCCTGGATCCATTTTGGATCATGCCTCCCCACTAAGACCTTTTGATCCTCCAAAAGGGTATTGACCAGTCATCAAGTGTGGGATAGGCCACCCCACTTGTTCCTTGTCTTTAAACTCTGTCATGTGCACATGTGTCATCAATATCAATTGAAAAACAACCATGACAACTGACAACATATTTTTAGCCACTTGTACTCTTTCACATCTTACTGAAGTCACTACCATCCATGTTGAAAACATTAGCAGCGATAACATCAGAATCATGATTGCAAATGAGCTAATATGTTTGAAGTACTTGCATGACATTAACTTATCTTGAAGAAAAATATGATTGAACTTTCATTCTACAACCATCCCATGTTCATGCTTAAGATCAATTGCTTGATTTGGCACAATTATAGGTGTGTTTCTTGCATAAGTTGTCTTCCTTAATTGTTCCATTGTTTGTAGAGATTGATTTGCTTCTAAGTGATGAGCATGTACAACATATTCATTTCCTTCTTTAGTTAAGTGATATTAATTATGTTCCCTGTATAATATTGCTTTGTGATCATACAAAAAAGGGCTACCTAAGACCATTCCACATTCATTGAGTGGCACCACATCACACGTTACCTCATCCTCGAACTTTGATGAAATTGCAAACTTTAAAGTGCATTGCTTTGTTATGTTCAATTTATGATTGTTGCTTATCCATTTAAGCGAGTAAGGTTTATGATGAATCTTAGTGTTTAATCCCAATTGTTTAACCACTTCCTATGAAATCAAGTTAGATTGAAATCCACTATCTATCAATGTGTCAATCTTAGTATGTTTCATTATCACCCTTATGTGAAAAAAATTGCATCTAGAATCATATTCATCACCTATTTTACATGTCAAACCAACTATTGTGATCTTAGTCTCATCACCTTAATCATATCTCAAGTATGTTGGTCATGTTGCGGTTGCAACTATTTGCCTCCCTTTCCTTTCTTTGAACCACTTTGGTCTCTTCTCTGGATTCAATTTCCAGCAATGGTCATCATCATGCCCTTCTTTCTTGCAATGCTTGCAAGAGAGATTATCTTCCCTTCTTGTCGTTGAGTTTTCTTTCTTTTCATTCCCCTTTCTTTTGTCCTCTTTCCTTGAAGACAATTCCCCTGATACACCAACTCATGTTTTTCCTGCTTGAATGTATGTTGCTTGAACATAAACCTCATCAATATTAGTAGGTCCAAACATAAATACAGTGTTACGAATATGTGCAGGAAAAACTCATATATACTTCATAAGAGTTTCTTGGGTATGCAATGAAATATTCAACATTAATGTCATCTTATGAAATTCATCTGTGTATTCTTGCATTGCTTGTCCATTTCTTAGTTTAAGACCTTTCCATTCAATTAAAGCCTTCTCTTTATAACCCAAAGAACAAAATTTCTTTCTAAGTGCAAAAAACAAATCTTGCCATGATGAAAATACATTACCAACTTGTTGCGTGTCATTTTGCAACTTGCTTTTCCACCAGATGAGTGTTGTGCCTGCAAGATGAAGCAATGCCAAATTGATTTGAGTTGCCCCATCCTTGATTTGTTGCACATCACAATAAACTTCCATTTGTCTGACCCAATTATCAAGTCTCTCAACATTGACTTCACCATCATACATGGGTAATTCAAATTTCACATCAAGCTTAAGTAAAGGCATATCATGTTTATGTTTATGGGAATGTTTTCTTGCACTGGATTTTGAACTTGTACTTGAAGAAGAATCTAATGGGGAAGAAGGAGGTGAAGGAGGAGTTTTAGGAGGATCCTATCTTTCTTCACTTTTTCCCTTTTTAGAAGATTCTCCTTGGAAAGGCCTCTTCCATTCCAAGTAATCCTCATATAATACCTTTACCATCTCATACATGGCAAATGCAGTCTTTTGCAACTCAATATCATTCTGAGACATGCCTTCTTATGATGCCATCTCCTCAATAATCCAACACAATTAACGACACTGAAAAAGGATGAGCGTAGCTCCCGAAATTGGCCCGCAAAGTCCCCCTCCTCAATGGCTTCCCTGCATAAAAATGACTTTGGCTTTCAAATTCCTCAACATTTCTCCTTTTCCGAACCTCTCTTATGCTGCTAATAACCCCTAGTTTATATATATTTGGATTTGGCATCAACCTCCCAACTTCCTCCCAAGATATGGCCTTAAATCGGGCTCCGGATCCCCCAATATTGGCTAAAATCCATTAAAATCAGCTTAAATAGCCAAAAACAACATAGCATATGGTTAAAAACCAACAAATTGGAAAAATGCAAGGCACAACCCCTATTCCCGGGCTCCTGGCCATATGGAAGACTCCATATGCTCATGGGCTAGAAGTTGTATGTTGGCCCCTTGATTCTTGGCCTTAGTCATGTGGCTATGGCCCAAGTGGTCAAACCCTTACCTCTCACACCCCAACTGGATTAGCTCTGAATCCACATCTTCTAGTCATATCCCCCTAGTTGTGGGCTAGTACCCCACCGACTAGGGCATATCCCCTAACAAGCAAAACCACCAACTTTAATATTTATTACACCATATCACTAACAAGTCACACCCATAACGTAGCTAGTTAACTCGGGGATTTTAGTCCATTGGTGCTCGTGGAGGTCGGGGGTTCGAAACTTGCGGGTAACAAAATGGTTTGACCCAACCAACATTGGCTAAATCTAGGGTGCCATGTGGCACCCTTTGATTAGGCCACATGTCACCCTGTGATTCATTCATACCACATAGTCAATGTCCAGTCAGTGCACAGTCAGTTACCACGTCACCACCGTACAACCCAGTCACCTGTCTAGTTAGTTGACACATCAACATCTGTACAACCCAGTCACCCTACCACTTCAGCTTCCATACAATGACCTGTCGTTTATACTGCCATGTGTCAGCCTGTCATTGGACCACATCATGTACGGACTGCCACATGTCATCTGTACAGTGCCAGGTATCAAATCCATACTGGTGCCAACTCAGCCCAAAAATTTCAAATTTGAGTGACACATGCCACCTCCTGGTGATTCCACGTCAACATTGTTACCACTAGAAGTCACCTCCAGATTGCGTTGGAGGTAAGCTCAGTACCCATCAGAGTTTTATTTCATAGGTTGGTTTTAAAGAGGTCAAATGGGCGCAGACTCGAGATGATATCGCTTTAACTCATAAAACTTGATTGGTATGCACATGCAGGTGAGGTCTTAATTAACTTCAGTCAGTAAGTTTGAGTAAGGTTGAATAGAGGGAAGACTTTGGTGAGGAGAGTGTAGAAGTCTTCTTTAGACATTAGGTCTTCCAGCAACCTAAGGAGGAAAAGCTTCAAATACAAGATCCTCTTGGTTTCAAAACTTCAGGAAAATGAAGAATGTAAATAACAACACTGCAATCAAACATACATTACAATACAGTCAAAACAATCCATGTGAATCCTTAAATCATGGACACTTCAGTATCAGAGGAAAATAGGATGAAAAAGAAGTTGATTTTCATTAAACAAGAAGTCTAAGATCAAATTACATAACTAGAGAACCAGAGTTCTTCCTCAAAAGTTTACAATATGGGAGCCTAGCTCAACCATCGAACTTAACAAAATATCAAAACTGCCTATATATACTAAAATGTTTCAACCACCAGGAATGTGATTAGATCACTGCCTTCAAATCCTTCAGTCGGTGCCCTCTCTATCAGGTTGTGCAGGCCTTCTCATGTCAGACGCGATCTTGCCTCAGTTATGTGTTCTGTAGGGAAATTTGTCCAGAAGGAAACCTCGGATTGCTAATCCGCACTCATGATTGTCTTCAACCTGCTTTCCATTTATGGGGTGAGACGAGGTCTCAACTGCCACCTCTATATTCAATAACTACCTTCATCGGGATCAGGACGAGGCCTAACACTCATGAATTCTCAGACGGTGCCCATGACTTTTGAGAGTCAATCTCGGCATCTCAAGGCCATGCTGATATTTTTATGTGACCAATATGGGCGCTTTCAGCCTCTGGCGTAGCTCGTTTTCATCGCTTCATCCTGCATGCAACCTTGGGTCATAACTTGGCACTTGTATCCAAAGGTGCTTCGGGATTTTTTCGTTCGAGAGTTTTCACTTCAATTGATTTTAAATATTTTGATGCCTAAACTTTTGAAATAGCCTTATTCAGATCAACGATGAGACTTTCTTTGAATTTAATGGCCATGATTGCTTCCTCGAAAACCCCAGTTTCCAGCCACTCAATGCTAAAACCTTTGATTCACGAAACCATAGCTACTTGGATCCAGTGCCATGCGTCCCTCTGAATCGAACGACTCGAATCTCCTTCGGGTCTCTGAACTCTGGGAAAATCAAATCTCAAATCTCCTCTACCTTCAGCTGTTTTACCCAAAGTTGGCGATCTATTGATGTGTGTCCTTGCTGATGGATGGTCCATATTCACTTTGGGCCTTCGACACTTCTAACTTCAGGACTTTGACTCTTCGATCCGTTTTCTCTAAATTTTACGCTTTGTGTTCATGGTTGCAGCCTGCACGATCAAGGATTTCTATGACTGACTGCGAGCTGAGATAACGGGAAGACCAGGGCATACAAATGAACAAGGGAAAATATAAAATGATTTTATCAGCCGAAGGAGGAAAAAATTCAAGACTTGGCCTGCGAAAAGGATAGAGACAAGGAAAAATTACAGTCTTAGGTAGAAACCACAAACCCACAGGACTCTGACAAGTTCATGTGATAACATTTGGCTCCACAGGGGATGGCATGCTCCCTGCGAGCTACCAAGAACAAGTAGTTCCAGTGCCTTAGTTGTTGGGTTGTGGAGTCAAGCTCAAAACATTTTGTCGAAGGCCGACATGTAAACTATTCTACTTATAAAAAGGAAAACAAACACACATGCTCCAGAAAGAGCTTATTTATGTACAAAACCTGAGATAACTGACTTTTACAATGGGCTAGGTGAAGGAAAACTTCCACCAAAGCCACTCAAGCAACGTGTTGACATGAGTCTTTATAATGCCAATGATTAACAACAGACAAGAGGAATATAACCATATTTTTAAAACATTACCTATATCCCCTCTAACTGTTGCTGACATAATAAAGCTTACATGCTCAAAAACATTTGAGAAATATAACTCCACATACACCCCTATAGGGTCATGAAAATGGTGACAGAACACATGGGACTCATAGAATATATCTTCTTCCACTATAGGTTATTTCTTGTAATATGTGGGTAAAAGTGAAATAAGGATTGACGTAGGTGGTTGTTGATCCACTGATAATTGTTAATTTACTTCTGGCTGTGTATAAATAATCTCTTCATGTGCCTCAACTAAGGGTTGCTCCTGGTCAAATCTTCGAGTTATATTTTCTGTGACAAGGCCATCCTCTGCATCATCCTCCCTGTCTTCATAGTGATCAAATATAGGATAATCTTTCTTCTCATCATCACTAGAACATTCGTCAAATATGGGATGCCCTTCATAGCTATGATCAACCTCTAAAATAGTAATTTCATCAAGAATACAACTGCTAAAAATATCCATTTCAGGAACATTAGTAACTACTACTTATAGTTGTTGATACATAGGTTGGTTTCTCCCCAAGTCAAAAAAATGTGAGGTAGGGGTCTGCTCTTCTTCATTTGAGTACTCATCAAATATGAGTAAGTGAAGAAATCTTTTATTTTGCAAAGAAAAAAGAGTGACCTCTTGATTCTTCTCTTCAAACTTGGGTGAAAATACATCATGGGAAACCTCTTGAAGGAAAAGAGAAGAATCCTCTTCCACAACTATCTCGTCTTTTATAGCTGAGACAATAGGTGCATCAGGGGAAGAAAATGATACATCTATGGCTATGCAATCATCAACATTATCAATACTCAAATCTAGAAGGCCTTCTTCTCAGGGAACAAAAAGAGGAAAACTTCCATCCACACTTCCTCTTTCAATCAGATCTTCACTAGACTCATCATACGAGGAAGACTCTATCATCTGCTAGATGTGGAATGAAAACTTCTTACAAAATTCATCCAAAATAAGATGATATAGGTAAATCTTCTCGTAGTATGAATTAAAAACATCGTGAAAATCCTTTAAAGAGTGGATACTAGCAGCAGGGATTGATTGGCACCATTCATGAGCATCTTCCTCTAAAGAAAAATTGAAAATCTTGATCAAGACATCCTCATGAACAAAATCATGTTCAAGCATGCATATATGAAAGTTAAATAAGTGTTCACTGGGGTGGTTATGCTTGGTTCCTCTGAATCTCAGAAGATAATCATCCCATTCATTTATAACCAGCATTGGATGTGGATAACCAGCAATGGCTGAGAAATTGAAGGGGGGAAATCTCTTGGCTAGGATAGCCTCCATAGCCTTTTGATTTGTCTCCCTTCATTGGAGTCACCAACAGATTATGCACAGTGGATTCACCATGGTGAAAGATAATCAGACAGAATGTGACTGGTCTTTGTTCACCATCAAAGACCAGATCTGATCGTTGTCAATCTCCTAGGGAACTTTCAAGATGAGAAAGCAGTTGCTAAAAGCCTTCTCAAGAAAAATTCTTTGGGTTAGCTTCAAGTGTGCTAGAGGCATCCATAACTTAAATAGTGGAGTCGACACAGTGGATTCTCCAGGTGCAAGTTGCAATCTTCAGTGGTATTGATATCTGATGCACCTTCAGAATTAGAGATTCTTTGTCGTTATATCCCAAGGAAAAGTCCTCAATTTGTTCCCCAGCAGCGGCACCGGAAATTTTATCACTAGAAGTCACCTCCATATTGCGTTGGAGGTAAGTCCAGTACCCATCAGAGTTTTATGTCATGGGTTGGTTTTAAAGAGGTCAAATGGTCACATACTTGAGATGATATCGTTTTAACTTAGAAAACTGGATTGGTATGCACATGCAGATGAGGTCTTAATTAATGTCAGTCGGTAAGTTGGAGTAAGGGTGAATAGAGGAAAGACTTTGGTAAGGAGAGTGTAGAGGTATGTCGTAGACATCAGGTCTTCCAGCATCCTAAGGAGGAAAATCTTCAAATACAAGATCCTCTTGGATTCAAAACTTCAGGAAACTAAAGAACGTAAATAACAACACTGCAATCAAACATACATTAAAATACAGTCAAAACAATCCATATGAATCCTTCAATCATGGACACTTCAGTATCAGAGACAAATAGGATGTAAAATAAGTTGATTTTCATTAAACAAGAAGTATCAGATCAAATTACATAACTAGAGAACCAGAGTTCTTCCTCAAAAGTTTACAATACGGGAGCCTAACCCAACCATCGACCTTAAAAAAATATCAAAACTTCCTATATATATTAAAATGTTGCAACCACCAGGAATGTGATCAAATCACTGCCTTCAAAGCCTTCAGTTGGCGTCTGCTCTGTCAGGTTGTGCAGGCCTTCTCATGTTAGACGCGAGCTTGCCTCAGTTATGTGTTTTGCAAGGAAATCCATCCAGAAGGAAACCTCGGATTGCTAATCCGCACTCACGACCATCTTCAGCCTGCTTTCCATTTATGGGGTGAGACGAGGTCTCAATTGTCTCCCCTATATTCAATAAATACCTTCATCAGGATCAGGATGAGGCATGACACTCATGAATGCGTAGATGGTGCCCACGAATTCTAAGAGTCAATATCGACATCTCGAGGCCATGCTGATCTTTTTTTGTGACCAATATGGGCGCTTTCTACCTCTTACGTATCTCCTTTTCATCGCTTCGTCCTGCATGTGACCTCGGGTCATAATTTGGTGCTTATATCCAAAGGCGCTTTGGGATTTCGTCATTCGAGAGTTTTCACTCCACTTGATTTTAAATATTTTGATGCACGAACTTGCGAAATAGCCTTATTCAAATCAACGATCGGAATTTCTTTGAATTTGACGGCCATGATTGTTTCCTTGAAAACCCCAGTCGCTAGCTGCTCAATGCTAAAACCTCTAATTCGCGAAACCATGAATACTTGGATCTGGTGGCACACGTTCCTCTGAATCGGATGGATGAGATATCCTTTAGGTCTCCGGACTCTGGGAAAATCCAATCTCAAACCTTCTATGCCTTCAGCTGCTTTACCTGGAGTTGGAAATCTATTGACGTGTGTCCTTGTCGATGGATGGTCTATATTCGCTTCGGGCCTTCGACACTTCTGACTTCGGGACTTTGACTTTTCAGGCCTTTTGATCTGAATGTTTCACTTTGTGTTCATGTCTGTGGCCTGCACGATCAAGGATTTGGATGACTGGATGCGAACTAAGAGAATGGGGATACCAGGGTGCACAAACAAACAAGGGCAAACAAAAAATGATTTTATCAACCGAAGGGGGAAAAACTTCAAGACTTGGCCTGCAAAAAGGATAGAGATAGGGAAAAATTACATACTTAGGTAGAAACCACAAACCCATGGGACTCTAACAAGTTCATGTGATAACAAACATGATGACATCATGCTAATGTCACCTGTCATACTATTGACGTCTGCAGTATGACATGTTGACTTTGACCAGTTTGACTTTTTGCATGTTTGGGAAATCGATCAGAATGTGATATCTTTCGCATATGACGTCCATTTGCGAAAAACAATATATGGTCAGAATCAGCGCGATGAGTCGTACACAATGGCGTTAGTTTCATCTGATTCCAAGAAATTTTATTTTTAGGCCTTCTTAGATCCATTTTGGATCAATGGCGAAGTGGGCGGAGCTTCCGATGGGACCCTGTAAGAAGCTCTTTCTACAAATGTAACCATACCTTGTCTCCCACCTGAAACCGGTGCGGTACCGTTTGTTGATCATGGCGTTACTTGTACTTAGCATTGGATTTATTCAAAATCTCATGGACATGTTGATGGATGTGTTGAATCTTCTCAATGAATCTGGTGGCTTTGTCTATCTTAGACTGAACATGGGAAGATTATGTCTGTGTGGTTGCAAGAGGTAGTGCAACATCAATGGGACCCAAGGTTTGGAATCCCAGCCCTACCTGAAATGGGCTATTGTTGGTGGAGCTATGGAGAGCCTTGTTGTAATTGTGTTGAACATAGGGGAGACTCTCATCCCATGTACACGGATTCTTAGAGTTGTACATGTGCAGGATGTGCACAATCATCCGATTGATGACCTCTATTTGGTCATCGATTTTGGGGTGGAAAGCATTGGATTTAGTGAGCTTTGTGTCCAACAGAGACCAAAGAATCAACCAAAATGTGTTGAGGAACCTACTTTCCTGGTCGGAGATGATGATATGTGGTATCCCAAAATGGACCCACAAACGTTCGAAGAAGAGCTTGGCAGTATATGTTGTTGTTATTTTCTTATTGTAGGTTGTGAGGATGGCCATCTTTGAAAATTGATCAACTACTACAAATACACAATCATTTCCTTACTTGGTGGAGGGAAGGACAGACATGTAATCCATCGAGATGGATTCCCAAGGCTTCTCGGGAGTCGGAAGAGGGGTGTATAAGCCTTGCTTCTTGATGGTTGGCTTGGCAATGGCACAAGAAATGCAAGATCTAATATTCTTTCTGATGTCCTGTCAAAGTTTTGGGCAATAAAAATGTTTCTGTAGAACGAACACAGTTTTCTCCACACCAAAATGTCCTTCCATGCGACTATAGTGGGATTCCCAAATTAGCTTTGCATGCTCACTTGAAGGAACACAGATTGGCCCATATGGCATAACAGTTTGTCCTGAATGTGAAAATCGGTGACATTCGCGCCTATACCCAAGAGTTGATAGGTGGTGGTGAAGTCTAGATCTTGCTGATAAAGTTGGGGTCACTCAGATTACTCATGTCCACTAGAATGGAGAACAATGGTGAGTGCAGCCATGGGAGGTCGACTGAGGTAGTCAACAACACAATTTTTTCTCCCTATATTGTACTTTATGCTAATATGGAACTTTTGCAGTTAGGTGGACCACTTCTAATGGCGGTTGATATACAACTTCCCATGTGTCTGTATGAACTGCAGAGGCTTGTTATCAATGTGGATGCTCATCCCCTTTCCAAAAATGTAATGTTTCCATTGACGATAGTATTTTACAATGGAATATATTTCCTTGTCATATGTGGGGTATGTTTGGACAGTATCTAAGAGTGTCTCACTATGGTATGCCACTGGATGACCATGTTGAGTGAGAATTGCGCTTACAACATAGTCAGATGCAACAATCTCAATATCGAATGGTAGTTGCAAATCGGGCAAGGAGAGTACCGGAGATGAGCACAAGCGATGCTTTAGATCACCAAATTCTCATTGTTGTTCCTTCCCCCACGTGAACTTTTCCCTGCCACCACCCTTGGTCACTTGGCTGAGGGCCCATGCAATATGGGAGAATCCCAACATGAACCATCGGTAGAAGTTGTCCAATCCCAATAAGCTGTGAAGCTTGGTTAGTGTGGTCGGGGTTGGCCAGTCAGGAATGACTTGGATCTTAGCTGGATCAACATGTACCCCATCCTCATCAACAATGTATCCCAAGTATTGGACCATGTTCATGCCAAAGGAGAATTTTTCCAAGTTGTCATATAGCTTGTGCTACTGCAGAATGCTCAAAACCTGTTGAATATGCCGCATGTGATCCTCCCAAGTTCAGTTGAAGATGAGGATGTCATCCAAATATACCACCACAAAGGAGTTGGTGAAGGGTCTCAATACATCATCCATCAACCTCATGAAAATGGTTGGTGCATTTTTTAAGCCAAAGGGCATGACCAGCCATTCGAAGAGACCTTCTTTAGATTTTAAATTTGTCTACCATACATCATTAGGTTCGATGGGAACCTGGTGGTATCCAAACTTTCGGTCAATCTTGTTGAATAAATTTCCCCCCTTGAGTTGGTCAAGAAGGTCATCAATTATGGGAATTGGGTATCAGTGCCTGACTGTGATTTTTTTTAATGCTCTCTAATCAATGTAGAGTTGCCAGGTCCCATCCTTCTTCTACGCTAGTACAATCGGGCTTCCGCAAGGGGAGGATTTGGGTCTGATGTGACCCTTTTGAAGAATCTCTTGGATCTAACGCTCGATTTTGTAATTTTCCATCAACGAGCAATGATAGACTAGTCCATTAGGCAGAGGTGCACTGGGGGTTAGATCAATTGGATGCTTGACTTGGTAGTGTGTCGATACCTCGGTGGGTGAGGAGAAGATGTCTCTATACTCTTCCATGACTCAATCCACTTACTTATGTTGCAAAGAGAGGCTCTGTGTAGAGGCCACGAATGTGGCGATGACCTTTTTCTTACTGTGAGCATGGATCATAAAGAATACGAACTTATCGATCTATGAAATGACCTTACTGCATTGCTTATCATAGATTAAAGAAATAGCGTTAGGCGGCGCTACCTTTGGTATCTTGTACAATTGTCTACCCAAAGTAATAATAACAATGCGGGTTCTAGACTCATACACAGCATGACGCTTCCACAAATATGGTTGTCTAAAAATAACATCACAAACTTCAAGGGGATCAATATCACACAATACCCAGTCTATGAAAGGCTTGATGCCATAGGGCAGACGACATTGTTGGCTAACACGAAGATCTCTTCCTTGGAAAAGCCAGCCAATGGTGTAGGGTTGCGGGTGCAGTGTCATCGGCAAGTCCATCATCTTGACAACCTTTGTTGAGATCAATTTCTTCTTATTGTTGCTATCAAAAATGAAATGAAGCAAAGCCCCCCTTTACCCACATCTATGAGTGAAAGAGGTTTTCCCCTTCCTCTGGTTCTTCTGGTTCACTTAGCTAAACTTTGGTGGTAGCGACAATGGCACTGAGTTCAACATCGATAATATAATTCCCTCCTTCTGGATTTGATTTGGAGTCAGAATTGGCCTCTGACTCGAAATCCTTCAGCTCGGCCACGAGTGACTTCTAGGAGCAACATTCTTCGGTGTTGTTCCAAGGGTGTTTATGGTATTCACACCATTTTATCGTGTCCTTCTTCATATTCTCATTACCCTTTTTATGTTGCAGCTTGGACTGGTTTTCCTTAGAGTGGCCATGTTTTCTCTGTCCCTTGTGGTGTGTGTTGGGGTTGTCTTTACCCTTCTTTGGTTATGAGGATTTTGTAGATTAAAACTCTCACCTCTTCTGTTTAAATTTATGCTCGATCTTGAAAGCATATCTATAATCTGTACCCAATCAGGTGGTGTCTAGAAAATCCATTTATGTTTGAATGTATCTATGCAAACAACCATGATATTTGAGAACTAGATGTCACTCAGAGTCTTTGATACACAATTTTGTGCGCAGGGTATGGAAAATATTAGTGAAATCTGGTACTGTCTCAGCCCTTTCTTGACACAGGGTTGTCCATCTAGTGTACTCGTCCTCATAGCTTCCAATAGGGTATTAATGTTCTTTAATGGCATCCTAGAAGGAATCCCATGTAGGGGTGACCACAAATATTGTAGATTCCTCTATGTCCCTTTTCTCAGAGTAAGTATCCTATGAGTCCTTAACATAGGGGACGACCTTCAAGAGTGAAAAAAGTAATATTTTCCCTATCAAAAAAAATGTGGACCAAAAAATACCCTTCGAGCAGATTCAACCATTTATCTACAACATCTGCATCTACCATTCCTTCAAATAATGGAATATCAAATTTTACATATACCTTGAAGGGGGTTTCATGGCCGCTTGATGAAGATGCTTCTCCTTTGGGCAACCGCCGAAGGATCTGGGCAAAGTTGTCCATCATTTTGTTCCTTTTTCACGCAAGGGCTTCCTCGAGCAACATTTTAAAAGGATCTCATGCTTCATCATCTTATTTTTCATCCCCCATGGGTT
>WSFP011504093.1:0-13609 GCA_009831015.1 Picea engelmannii | reverse complement strand
ATGAACCAATCGAAGTAAAGACAAGTTAAGATATTCAATGGCTAGTCTATACATATGATCAAGGAATTATGTAATAAAGTGACATCATCTTTATGGGAAAGGGACATATTACTGTATTAAATTAATTGAAAGTGAAACTTACATCCTTAGCCTTGATTTCATAGGTCTCCTTTCGATGGCTTCTAACTCTGACACACACACTTGCTCATGCATGAAGAAAATCAACCACATGTGATGACCTTGCTGTTGTCTCTTGCTGCTGTAGCATCAATCCTCCCTACAGTCTTGCACTAATTCTCTAATCAAACTCTTGCTAACTTGCTGCTAATTGAACTTAACCCTTTCCATGAGCAATCCCCTCAATATATAGGAAGAGATAGATTAGTTACTTGGATAGGGAATGATCCCAAGATATCTGGAATGCCAGCACCTGAATAACCATTCGAAAGCCAACTCATCCTTCTAGAAGATTCCCTTCTAGAAGGTTCGAGATCTTTATCTTTTTCCCCTTTAAGATCATGTCTGCACCCTAACCATGAGTACAGTGCAGGAGGTTCGCACCCCAACTTAAGGTAGCCTGCGGGAATCAGGCATTCTCGCAAGAGAATATATAAGTAGCTTGCGAACATGTTTCAAAATGTGATTTATTGAAGAAGACAACTGTAACTTTTCTCAGGAAAGTATTCTTGGTAAAGAGCTTGATTTTCCATCATCATGACCTCATCATGACATCATCACAATGAGAAAATTTGTGGATAATAGAGTCAAATCAAGTACGAAAGATATGAGTGCCAGAACCATCACAGTAGTCGCTCGACCTTTGGGGCTAGGAAAAGACGCCAGAGTCGAGCGTGCACACGTATGCTCCCAAAAGGTCAGATACCATAATAAATAAGTCATTAAATGCCTCCAAAGGTCGTATCACCAAGGGTGTCAACTATCAATCCTTAAAAATGGAAGCTGGGGAGTTTAAAGAGATTGGAGTGATCGTACCATATATTCCCTACAACCCTGATCGATGATGTTTTATGTGTTCTGGGTTGCATCCATCGAGAAACTATGACACGTTAAATATTAATGAAATCTTGTTGCAAGGCGTAAGTTTTTTTTTTTTTTTTTGGGCACGCTTTGTTTCGATTCTTTGTTCCGCTATAAATCCCAGGATTTCTATGGGGAATTCTATGCATATGTTGAGTTTATGCCTCTATAACATTGGTCTTGCGAGTTTATTCTGGATAAAGTTCATGTAGTAGTTCTCTACCATCCAAAAAATTCTTAGCCACTACGTTGTTTCACTGTGGGATCCCCTTTGAACAAGGGACAGGGTTTGTGAGGTAGCCAGAGTGCCAGGTCTGAGCCCCAATGTGCTTGGGACTCTTTCTTATTGGCTTCCAGTGTCCTTGAAGCTCCAATGGGAGGTGCCGGGCTTGGCTTGGAAATGGTGTCAGCGTCTCTAGCAGAGGTAGGGGTGGAGAGAAATTCCTCTGAAAGACACATACTGGGGGTCACACCCTCTCAGGAGAAGACACCATGAAGAAGGGGAAGGCCTAGGAAAGATAAGGGAAAAAGGGAAGAAGACTTCCTCCCAGCTGAGTTGAGTGTACATACATCTGCTGAGAGGTCGTTGATGCTCACTAATTGGCCAGAACCTGTCGAGACTATCCATAAAGGAAGAAGGAGATGACAGGGAAGGGAAAAGACCTCAAGTTGTCTCGTTAAGAGTCCCTTCCAACAGTTAGAGAAGGTCCAATTCGCCATAGCTGAAATCTACCAAGAAAATAGAGAGTTTTGGAGCTAGTTAGCGGTGAAGAACCAGGAAGTATCAGTGTTGCAGGGTCGTGGAGGAAGCACAGTTTGGCTCCAAAGGAAGCTTTAGGAAGCACAAGATAAAATTGTGCAGCTGTGTGAGGTGTAAAGGATGACATCAAAAGAGGAAAATAAAACATTGCAGGGAGCGAGGAGTAACCTAGGAGAAGGTCCGTGTGCAGGAACTATATAATGGACAGGCTCTTACTTCACGTTCTCTGAAGTGACGCTTGACAATTTTCTCCATTTTGTGTTGTAAGGGATTTGTATTCTCACTGTGGCTAGGCCAGTTTATCAGGATGTCGGTCGTGTCTAATTGTATGTAACCTGATCTTGGCGAAAAAAATATATGAGTGTCTTGAATGTATTATGCTTCCTTTTATATATAATTTTACTGCGTTTTCTTATCTAGGTTTTCATGCAAAATATGGAATTTATGATTGTTATTATTCTGAGTTGCCTTGTAATTTTGTCGATGTCGATGGATGCTGACATGGTGTTATTAGATTGGGGTTATTAAAATATTTAAATATAAAATTTAACACTCGACTGGTGAGTAAGGAGAATTAGATACCGTGACTATCGATGCTTGGATGGCGTCAGGGATCGGTACAAAAATTAATGGGTAGTTTTTCTTTGTGGATTATCATTTTGTAGATTTCTGATGCTGAAAGTATATCAGGAGTTAGCGGTCGGTGATACCACTCCTCTCCTTGCACGACGCTTACTTTTTTATTTTTCCTATTGTAGCCGAACGGGTTGGTCTTCGACGATATTTCTGCTAAAGCTTATTCACAAAAGAGAGATGTTCGTCCACTGATGCTGATGAAGATCAACGTGCGGTTATTTTGAACTTATCAAGCGATTTTTTTCACCTTTAACCTTTACTGATGCCAAACTTCCTAAGAGTGTTGGGGAAATATTTAGACTATCAATTTCTTAAGTAGTTGTTAAGTCCCAATTAAAGTTAAGATGATTCTTTCTTGTGCATTCGAGCATAATTTAAACAATTTTAACATGAAACATAAAAGATAAGCGCATGCATCAGTTTCATACTAAAGTGAAAACAAACAGTGCAAAGGATCAAGTGGTACCCAAAAAGTAGAAATGTACATAGACTTTTTAGGGTGTGTTGAGTGCTCAACAAATGGCGATTCACTAGGCGAAAGAAGAATCTTTGTTCCTCCTCCAGGGCTCGGCTGATATGAAACCTGATGGAAAATATTAGTTGGTCTTAAATTAGAGTTTCTTAACCTTCACATTTGATGTCCTTCGGTTGATGCTTCTGGGTTTTCTTGTGGGGTTTTAACCCCTTTCCTCCTTCGTTTCCTTTGACCCTGACTCACCGGACATACCTTCAAAATCATGAAAAACCATAAAGAAAAGAAATAACAAAAAGAAGTAATTCACAATTGTGAAGATACTCAATAAAGAACAAAGAACACACATATTGATTGTTTTATTCATTAAATTTTATTTTTTTATTGGAAGTATTGTTTTAGGGCTTGGCCATTTACTAGGAGGGCATCAAGTTCCCCTTTCAAATTCTGCAACCTATAAGTGCCTACCCTAATCTTCTCAGCCACCTGGAAAGGTCCAAGCCATAGATTCTGAAACTTAGAATGTTTCCCTTTTGGCTCATTTGCTCTATCCCACTTCAGGACTAAGTCTCCTACTTCAAAGTTCTTTTCTTTCTCCTTATGCCTATTGAACCATCTTTTCACTATCTGTTGGTGAGCTAGGAATTTTGACTTAGCCTTTTCTCTCTCTTATTACAGCATGAGCAGAGTGTTAATTCTTTGTTGCATGGCCGATGAGGGTTAGTCATTGGAGTCTTGGGCCAATTGAAGAGACAAAATATAGAGCCCATTTGGGGGGATGGCTTCTTTCCCGTAGACCAAAAAGTATGGGGAATTTTCTATAACTTCTTTGGGTGTGGCCCTATCATCCCATAGATAATTATAGAGTATATTATGCCAATTTATTTCATTATCTACAACCATCTTCTTCAATATTCTTACCAGGTTTTTATTGGATGATTCTGCCACACCGTTTCCCTGGGGATAATAATTTGCAGAGTACTTAATTATGATTCCTTTGTCCAGAGCAGACTCCATCAGCAGGGTGGTAGAAAAGTAAGCTACATTATCAAAGACCATAACATAAGGGACACCAAACCTCATGATCAATTGTTTTTCTATGAATTCGATCACTACCTTCTCATTTACAAGAGTCAGAGGAATGGCCTATGCCCATTTCATGAAATAGTCAGTGGTAGTAAGGATGTACTTATGTAGTTTTGAAGAGATAGGTGTAATTTCTCCTATGATATCCAACCCCCACTGCTCAAAAGGCCTAGAGATAGTCACAGGTTGGAGCAGGATTGTTTCTCTCTTCTCATTTCCAATGCTTATTTGACAAGTCTTACAGTTTCTAGCGTAAGTATGAGCATATTTGAACAAGGTGGACCAATAATAGCCGACTCTCAGAATCTTATGAGAAATGGTGTTTCCCACCAAATTTCCTCTGGTGGGGCCATCATGGAGTTCTTTCAGCACTATGTCCACATCTCGACGTTCAATGCATCTTAATAGGACCCCATCATAATTGATCCGGAAGAGCACCGAATTTATAAGGTAGTATTGTGCATTTTTTAATCTGAGGGATCTCCTTTCCCTAGGGTTGAGTTTTTTGGGACAAGTCTCATGATGTAGAAGGTAATTTAAATCCTTATACCAAGTTTCTTTTCCTGGGGATATGTATGCTACTTCACCAAACCATAGTGCCATTTCATTCTCCCATCCAAAATATTCATTTACTTGATCCTGGGATTCGACTGCAAGCTTGCATAACCCTTGTCCTTTTACTAGTTTGGCAGGTTTTATATCTAGATCAAATTCCTGAAATACTGCCATCCAGTTCCCTCTTAATTTCCCCATTTATTGTTGGGTGAACAAGGATTGGATTGCAGGGTGCGACACAATTACTTTAGTGTGATTCTTGAGGATATAAGGCCTCTAATGATTTATTGACTTATAAACCGCGTAGGTATGTTTGTCTATAGTAGGATAATTGAGCTAAGCTCCTTGAATATTAGTACTCATAAATAAAATTGGGGCTTCGTTGTTGTCATCATCCTTATGAGTCAAAACTAAAACTAGCGACTGGTTGGAGGCAAAAGTATAAAGGGAAAAGTATCTATTGAAATCAGGACTTCGCAACACTGGGGCCCCGGATTTGATATTGTTGAAGGTGTATTTCCTCTCATCATCCCACTTAAATTCAACATCTTTGCAAATCATCTTTTGTAAGGGTTTGATTATTTCTGCGAAGTCGGGAGTGAACTTTCTCACAAAATTGATTTTCTCGAAAAAGGACGACATAGCTTTCTTGTTATGGGGTAATGGGAGTTGATCTATGGCCTTAATACTTTTTGAGTCTATGTGAATCCATGCTTGAGATATAATGTGGCATAACAACTTAACTTATTTGATGCTGAAGATAGTTTTCTTTGGGTTTAAGGATATTTCCTATTTCCTACACCTTTCGAAAATATGAGTTAGGTGTTGGATGTGCTCTTCTCTATTCTTCAAATACACTGTTACATCATCTAGATAAACTACCACACACTTATTGATTAGTCCTCGAAAAGCCACGTCCATGGACCTTTGGAAGGTCTCTCTTGCATTAATTAACCCAAAAGGCATGCGTTTATAATCAAAGGTTCCCCATTTAGTTTGGAAGGTGGTTTTTAAACAATCTTCCTATGAAACCAGGACTTGGTTGTAATCTGCGAACCCGTCCAGTAGAGAGAATATCTCTGAGCCAGACACGGTCTATAAGAGTTGTTCCATTGGCGGGACTAGATAATTTTATTTTTTTGAAGCTCTATTGAGGTTCCTAAAATCTACACATAGGCGGATTTCTCTTGACTTTTTCCTCACTGGAACAAGATTCGCTACCCAAGCGGAATGCCTAACCTGAAAAATGATCTTGGAATCTAAAAGTTTCTTTAATTCCTGATACATGAGAGGTTCCAGGGATGGGTGATACTTTTGGAGCTTCTGTTGGAAATTTTTCACTTCAGGTTTTAATGGGATGGTATGTTGAATGATGCGGGTATCATATGTTTTCATATCCCTATAGGACCAAGCGAGGACATCCTGATATTGTCTGAATAATTTGAGGTAATATTTCCTCTCTTCATTAGATATATTCTTGCCAAGATTCACATTCTTTGGGTTTTCTGGGGTCCTAAGAGTTATAGTTTCATGCAGGGGACAAGATCTACCAGTCTTTGCATTCTTAGGTCCCTTAAATAACTCTTTCAGATCAAACAGATTTTCTATGTTAGCTATCCCTTTTGGGATTGTGTGAGCCTTTGATTTGTCCATAGGTTGTCCTGTCCGAGGATCAGTTTTTGTTGATTTCTCTTGGAATTCCTCATCATCAATAGCGAGATCTTTGAAATTGTCTTGGTTGGTCAAGAATTTTATGATCTGTTCATCTCCTTCAAAGACTTTCCAATTGGAAATTTTATTGGGTACCAATGGTTTGTAGAGCAGCTCCACAGTGAATCGAGAGGATTCATAATCCTCTAAAGGCAATAGTCTGGATGAGGTCGATGAGGATGCACCTTGCTCTGGATGAGGTGAAATGACGTTTTCCTTTAGGGTCGATGAGGATGCACCTTGCTCTTGACCGTTCTTGCGATTTAGATCCATCGAAATAGAGGGTCCAAATTTGTGGGAGAGAATCACTATTTTCATTTTCCTTATTATTTCTTTGCTTCCCGACCTCTTGTTTCACAAGTTATAACACAGGGATTTGACAAAAGAGGGTGTCTCCTGTCAGTATCAACGATTTCTCTTGAAAAATTAATTCAAAGTTTTGGGTAAGAGAAACATTGAATAAGAGAGGAGTGAAATCTCTGAAGTAGGAGTCACATGAATAATTGCCTAGTATGGGGAAATCTGTGGAAGAGGGCTCGTTGGGGGTTTCTAGATCAGTGACTGCATGTTTCATATATCTCTCCCTATCGATTCTAATCATTTTCTTGTATCCATTCAATGGTAGTCAAAGGTGTGCCCAGTCTGTACTGAAGTACCCGTTTAGTTTTTTAGACCTCGACTTAGTAATAGCCCATATGCCTCTGGGATATCTACTACGATGATATCAATCACTTGCACGAAAGTGGGGTGTGTCGATATTCTGATCATCACATGTCTGAGTTCTCCTATGACCTTAACCCAGGTCTTGTCTAGTTGTATGACATGCTTCTCACTTTTGAGAGGTGTGGAATTTAATGTTTTGCAAATAGACAAGGGCATAACGTTGGAGGATGCTCCATAATCTACCAAACAATTATGAATGTTTCTATTGAAGATTTTGAATGTTAAGAGGAACAGTGGGACAAAAGGATTTTCCTTTCTATCTCTCGAACAAGTGTTCACAGTTGGTTTTCCCCCTAGATCTATGGGAGGCAGATTTCTTTCAGGACCATTACCCACCATCGGTTTTTCTACTGAATTCAAAGCTTGTAACAGAAAGTCCTTCTGCTGAGTAATCCTGCATATGTTCATAACGGATATGTTGGCTTTTAGCTTCTTCAAATATTTGAATATGTTGTAATCTAGTTTGGGTGATTCTTGGGTATGAATGTGTACAAGATTTTTACCGAGAGAGAAATACGTCTTTGGGTGATCGGGATTTATATTACTTTTTGAGGCTTGGGTGGCATTGGTATATTTCAAGCTAGGAGGACCCTTACTTCATGTCTGTATCACCGAAACTTCCATGGATTGTTCCTGAGATTTAAATAGGTCATAGAAAGGCATGATCAAGTCAAGATCCTAGATTAGCATGGTTGTATCTCATGGTGGATCAATCTCTTCTTGGTCAACAATATTCATGACCGAGTTGTTTGGCTGTTTGGTCAGGGAGAATTTGTCTAGAAACCGATTGTCCATCAAATTCATGGAATGTACCCATTGAGGGCAGTCTCTTTCGGAGTGGTTTTCTTGATGATAAGGTCATAAAGACTTAGATGCAACATTCCCTAGGTCAATGTTTAAGTTGGCTGGAGGAGGTTCAATTTTTGGAAGATGGGTTTCTTTTAAAGAAAGGCTTATAGGGCCTTTGGCCTTGTTTACCCTCTCCTGCACTTATCTTCATGTCTATAATCTCATTTTATAATTTCTTAACCATGTATTATAGATATTCTATATCTCCATTACCTTTGTTAGGAGTTTGCTCGACTGGTTTTCTCAACGGTCTAGTCAAAAGAAGTTCTCTCCTGGGAGGGTGTTGGGTTTCTTTCTTTACTAGAGAGGCCTGGCCTTGTTTACATCCTTTCATCTGGAATTCTATTGTCTTGGCCTATTCAAATTTTTTTTCCAGAGTTTTCTTAGTGGCTCATTTTACAAACATAGAAATAGAATCCAAGAGCGCATTAACATAAACGTCAATTTGTAGTTCTTGAGTTGGTTTTTCCGCGGGATAGAATTTGTTTAAGATGGTCATGAATATTTTATTGAAATATTTGACCCTCTCTTTCGGAATCATGGTGGCTATGAACAAATCAACCATTAGAGATCCTATATTAGTTTCCTCTGTGAATTTATCTAGAAAACCTTTCTGGAACTTGGTCCAACTAGTTATAGATCCTACTAGCAGATTAAAATACCACGTGGAAGATGAATTTTCAAATGTGTAGGGGAAAATTCTACAGACTACATCTTCATGTTGAACATTCATAAGTCTAATTGTGAGTATGAACTTCTTGATGTGATCTTTAGGTAAACCTGAAGTCTCGGGGTCGTACTTGGGGAGAAGCTTCTCCGGGTTCCGGGGAAGATTATGTACTCGTCCAGGGACGACCACGACGTCTCTGGTCAACCAAGGTTGGTTGTTTTGAAGTGGGATCTCCCTTTATTCCTCATGGTTATTATTACCTTCCATATCTTTTGAATCTGAGTCGAACTCTTATTCTTCTGAAAAGTTGTTTGGCTCGGAGATGCCTCCGACTGGCATTTCGGGTATCAGATCAAGAGGTTCTTGTATTTTAGTAATCTTGAAATCTATTAAGTATTCTACGGAGTGTATGAAAACCACGTTAGGAGTGCTAACCACCATTCTACTTTGTTGTTTTCTTCGAGGGAGGATGGGAGCTAGGGATAACGCACCGATCTGTCGGGCGTAGGCTCTAGTGATTCTCTTGAATTGATTCACTTTCTCGTGAGGAAGGGCATAAGGTATTTCAGGGCAAAAAGGTTCTTCCTCGGGCTGGGGTGAGTTACCCACTCTGGGTGTACTAGGCATGTGTGGGTTGTTTGTTGAATGACTAGCCATGCATGTGGGCCATTACAAATCTGTAGGTTGTTCGAAATGTTATATGAAATATATACTCAACCATTCATTCTCAAGCCCTCCTTATAGCGCCAATTCTGTTGATGGGTATTCAATCCCTTGACTCAACAATAGGAACCAAACTCGCCAGTGAGGCCCAATTAGACTCTGCAACGTTTGCAATGGAATGGTTCTCTATATCTTGTGATCCGACCGATTTATCGATGGACTTTGTGTTTTCTTGTGAAGGCTCTTCTTTCAGTTATGAATATTCTCCTCTGTATTTTCTCTTGGGTGGGACTAATATGAGAAATGCAAGCCAGTATAAACCAACTTGAAAACAAACTGGATTAATTTTTAACTATTGGGAAGAGGCTGAGCTTGGGATAAACCGCTGCTCAAACATGCAACCAATGATTCTATACCACATGCCTAGTACTAATACATTAAGCATGTGAGCATCCAATTACTATCTGAGAAACCAATTATCAGAAAGAAAGCACACATGTAATAAGATCATGGAAAGAAAAATAATTCATCTACCATAGCCATTCATCACATAATAAGACAACGATTTATCTTCATCATTACAGAAAATAACATCAAGACATTGCACCAGATAACTTGACAACATAATTAATTTCTCTTACTCATTACTGCATCATTCATGAAACATGATAGGAAGTAGTTCTTCTCCAAGTCCAATCACATGCATCTGATGAAAATAGTTTGTATTTGGTCCAGAAGTACTTATCAATTCTTAGTAGCTTCAAAATCATTCTTAACAACCAAAAATAAAGAGTTCTTACAACAACGATCGACCTTTCACTAATTGGTCGAGGTATTTATTTATAATATAAAGTTTAACTGAAATTAACGACTAAGTGTAGTTTAAGCAAAGAAATTTTTTCCACATGGCGTTATCTTTTAACAGTTTCTTTAACAGTCAACTCAAGATATTTCTTGGAAAGGGTGACTTTTCTCGTATTCAATCCAATTGATAAACAGTTCTTCACAAGTTTTGGCCCATGGAAACCTGTGTTGTTCCATCAGAGATGCATATATTCCCCTGATGTCTACTGCATGTGCCTAGTACTTCATGAGACTGGATTTCAACTGTTGTAGCATGGTTCGGGCCCTAATTGGGGGTTCTGTGAATCGCTGCATTTTCCCTGTCTTCGCATCAATCATTTTTGGGAGTTCTTT
This sequence comes from Picea engelmannii, assembly GCA_009831015.1. Taxonomy (NCBI): domain Eukaryota; kingdom Viridiplantae; phylum Streptophyta; class Pinopsida; order Pinales; family Pinaceae; genus Picea; species Picea engelmannii. The sequence goes on along the minus strand of WSFP011504093.1, from coordinate 3,250 downwards.
GGTCCATATCGAGTCTTTTTTGGCATGAAAATTGACTACATCGCCCAGGTCGATAAATTCATTGGGGGTGCCGAACTCGAGGAGCCTGATATCCTTCATTTCTCTTTTAATTCTACTTTGATATTTCTTTTTAGTCCTTTGGCGAGATGACATCTGTTTGTGCCCTCTCAGGATAAGACACCACGAAGAAGAGGAAGGCCTAGGAAATGTAAGGGAAAAAGGGAAGAAGACTACCTCCTAGATGAGCTATGTGTACATACATTCGCCGAGAGGTCTTTGATGATCACTACTTGGCTAGAACCTATCAGGACTATCAGTAGAGGAAGTAGGAGATGACAAAGAAGGGAAATGATCCTGGGTTCTCCCATTAAGAGTCCCATCCAATAGTTAGAGTGGGTCAAATTCTCCATAGATGAAGTCTACCAAGAAAATAGAGAGTTGTAGAGCTAGTTAGCGACGAAGAACCATGAAGTATCGATGTCGCAGGGTCGCAAAGGAAGTACAATTTGGATCCAAAGGTAGCTTTGGGAAGCACAAGATACAATTGTAGTTGCGCGAGCCATAAAGGATGACATCGAAAGAGGAAAAGAAAACATTGCAGGGAGCAAGGAGTAACCTAGGAGAAGGTCCATGTGAAGGAACTATATAATGGGCAGGCTCTCGCTTCGCGTTCTCCAAAGTGATGCTTGACAATTTTCTCCATTTTTTGTTGTAAGGGCTTTGTATTTTCACTGTGGTCAGGCTAGTTTGTCAAGACATCGGTCATGTCCAATTGTATGTAACCCGAGCTTGGCGAAAAAAAAAATATGAAAGTTTCATGAATGTATTACGCTTCCTTTTGTATATAAGTTTATTGAGTTTTCTTATCTAAGTTTTTGCACAAAATATGGAATTTATCATTGTTATTATTTTGAGTTGCCTTATAAGTTTGTCAACGTCAATGGATGCTGACATGGCATTATTAGCTTGGGGATATTAAAATATTTAAACATAAAAATTAACACTCGACTGGTGAGTAAGGAGAATTAGATACTGCGACTGCCGATGCTTGGATGGCATCGGGGATCGGTAGAAAAATTAATGGGTAGTTTTTCTTTGTGAATTATCATTTTGTAGATTTCTGATGCCAAAAGTATATCAGGAGTCGACAGTCGGCGATGCCACTCCTCTCCTTGCGTGGTGCTTACTATTTTTGTTTTCCTGCCGTAGCCAAACGGGTTCGTCTTCGGTGATATTCTTATTGAAGCTTATTCTCAAAAGAGAGACATCCATCCACTGACAACGATGAAGATTGACGTGCGTCTATTTGGAACTTCTCAAGAAATTTTTGTCACCTTTAGCCTTTACCGATGCCAAACTTCCTAAGCGTGTTGGGGAAATCTTCAGACTATCGGTTTATTAAGTAGTTGTTAAGTCCCAATTAAAGTTAAGATGATTCTTGTTGTGAGTTCGAGCAAACTTTAAACAATTTTAACATGAAACATAAAATATAATATCATGTATCAGTTTCATACTGAAGTGAAAATAGACAATGCAAAGGATCAAGTGGTACCCAAAAAGTCGAAATGGACATAGAATGTTTAGGGTGTGTTGAGTGCTCAACACTGTGCAAACACTTACTCCTTGTGTGTGCACCGCGCTACTGAAAATCACTGCTTAAACTTCACTTCATTTCCCCTGCTTCCTCCACTTTTCAGATTGAAGTGTTTTTAGCCAAATTTTCAAAAACCATTGCAATAGTTTTCCTTCACTATATTTTTATTCTTCAGTTTGAAGACCTACAGACAGTAAGGGAGGGAAAATTGCATCTCTTTCTCTCTAAATCCATCAAAACAGTGCGAGTTAGAGAAGAATCCTAAGAAAAATCAACCATTGTTCACTATCATTCTCTCATTGAAGTCTGCCTCTGTTTGCTCTCCTAGCCTTCACTGCACCATAGCCTTTGAAATCCTATCTTGAACCATGGAGAATCCTCAGAAGAATAAATCTCACAAGGGAGGCACTGCGGTCATAATTGAACCCTCAGACATGCATTTATTTGAGGCAAAGCCCATGGTTAGGGAAGTTTTTCAAAGGCTGGGCTTCCTCTCTTTGATGCAGGAGCATCGTAAGAAGCCAACCAAGCAAGCAACGTAAAAGGTGGAAGACAGCTGGAAAAGCACAGCCCACATTTTGCACATTTTGAAATTTTTTTGAAAAATTAATGAGCAGATATTAATATAGTAGTTAAAGGAAGCGTACTTGCATGTTGTAAACATATCTGGAGAGGCTACTCCCATATGTAGAATGTAAATGCATTTATACATAATTAATGAAAGTAGGTATATTTGAATTCATAAATTAGACAATTTAGAGAGTAGGAGGGAAAACGGATATAGACACCCTCACCCTTGTATCATTGTATTATTATTATTATCATTGAGAGCTGAAGTAGAGAGCTGTAGAGAATAACCCATGTACAAGAGCACTTGAGTTAATATATGAAACTTTGACTCAATTGTCATGGTGTTATGATGCTTACTATTTACATTTGCTAAATGGTATGCGTACAATTGTTTTATTATCTCTATTTATGCATTTGTTTCAATGTTGTGTTGAATGTGTGATTTCATGTTAAGTATATGAAGTCTGAGAGAGGAGAAGAATGAGTTTCAATTGTTTCTTTTCTTGAGAATTCCTGCAAGGAGTGAAGTGAACGTCTGCAAGGTGTGCGTTGACGAAGGTTTGAGTTTTAGCTCAGAGAGGTCATGATAGATACCGCTGTTCTCATATCAGCAAAGTGCAGGTGAAGCACAGAGTCGTGCAAGGTGTGCGCAGGCCACTTGAAGCTCTGGATTTTATAGATCTAGAAGGAAGGTGGAATGATTGCTATTGCAAAGAGTGCACAAAGTCAAGGACTCAAATAACTAGAGGTTATTTGAAAGATTTCCACAAGGAGTGCGAGCATAATTCCTTTTGGGGACTTGAGTTCACAAGTGAAATCTCATGAGGGATAGTAACTTTGAAGTGTTCAAAGGGATACGAGAGCCGAAAGAATCTCATAAAAGACAATTTCGGGAGGGAGAACACTAATTCGTCTCACAAAATTCATCAAGGAGTGAATTGGGCGGTCAGAATTCTCCGAGGAGAACTTGCGAAATCACGAGGACCATAGGATCTAGTGAAGCTACAAGGTGGTTAGAAGTTGGGTGAACCCATCACTTTGGTTTCAAGAATCAACATGGACCATTGATCATGATCTGTCTGAGCT